>VDFB02271358.1:1221087117-1221274241 GCA_007258455.2 Sequoia sempervirens
TTAAGACCTAAATTCAAATTATTTTTTTGGTAGTTTTTCAATGATTTCAAATGTATATTTAGATGTCAGCTTGTGATATTTGAATTTAGGGAATTAATGTTAAGATATGTATAAATAAGAGGTTATTTCACTATGTTTCACCTAGAATTTCAAGAGAAGATCCTAGAATTTTTTCATGAGCACCTAGAGCATTGAAGTGAGCAATTCAAGAGCATTCAAGAGTAATTTCAAAGAATTTAAGGGTAGAATTATTGAATATTATTGCAGCAATCAAGTTTTCATTGTCATGTCAAATATTTCTTGCATCATTCATGTTGTTTGAGCTAATATGGTGGTGTAGTGTTCAATATTTATGCAATTATTCAAATAAATTGTTTCAAGACAAGTTTCATGATCAAGATCTACATCCATTGAGGCCACTTCATGCAAGTTTGCAGATTTATATTCCAAGGTTCTAATAAGGTTTGGTGAGTTGTTACACATAGATTTTTTCATTCATCATTCCTTCATGCTTTTTTATTTCATTGCAAGGTTTAATTACCAAAACGGGTTTGACCAAGGCAAACCCCCATTCCCTAACAAACAACATTTCTAATAAGGTTTGGTGAGTTGTTACACATAGATTTTTTCATTCATCATTCCTTCATGCTTTTTTATTTCATTGCAAGGTTTAATTACCAAAACGGGTTTGACCAAGGCAAACCCCCATTCCCTAACAAACAACATTTTTCTCTCTTTGATGTGTGATTGAAAATTTTAGGTTGAAGATCCTTTGAAGAGAAAATTTGAAGAAAGTTGAGAAGTTATCAAAGTTGCAAGAAAAGTTTTCATATCATGGAAACTCCTCTAAACAATTTATTTATGGTTTTCCGACAGTGAACATCGAGAATTAGGGAGTGTAGACACAACAAAAGAGAACCTAAAAAGCATTTTTTAGGAACCCTAGTCAGGACCCCTTTGCCATAGGGCAAATGAGTCCTTAGTGAGCTTCAAAAGGTGACTTTTGGTGAAAGGTACACATTGTTTTCTCCTTTCCAGATCTGCTTTTGATTACTGTTTCTATCAGATTCGATTACTATTTTTCATTTGCATTTTATAGGCTTGTATTTTGGAGTTTGTTTGATGGTTTTGATCTATCTCTCCAAAGTGCTAATTGACCTAGGCTCCCATCCTAGCATAAAATGGAAATTTATAGATTCACACTTTGACTTGATTCACCTTGAGGTTGATAGTCATTTCATTGTGTGGATCTCATTTCCTTGAATGAAATTAGTGAAATAGGTCTTTGTGGTGAACCCCTCTTCATTGGACCCCTAACATATTTTTCATTTTTTTCAATTAGAACCTAAATGTGTAGGGTTTAGAGGTATTCTAGATAGATTGAAAAGCTCTATGTCTAGGACTAACACGCTGTTGTAGGATGACAACACATTGCACTAATGTCTCGTACAAACAAAAAATAGAAACCGTCGCAGAAGGACACAAAAAAATCTGCACAAAATTTTGGATGTGGAAGGGGTGAAAAATACAAATATACAATGAATGACATAAATATAAATGCTAAAGAAACTTGGATGAAAATAACAAGTAAAGGTTTAGTCTATCATTGAAGATATATGATGAAGTCCAAGCTTTCTCCAAGCAGTTCTTCCACCTGCACCTACACACACAAGACCAAAGAGAAAGGTTTGGGTGGATGTATAGGAGATATCCTTAGTCAAACCCCCGTATTAGTGTTTCCACCTCCACAGACAACCTTAGACAAGATAATGGAAATAGACATAAAATGATAAAGAGGATAATATGCTAACAAAATAGAGATTATTCTTTAATGAAAAGACTTGAATAGTTACCAATCCCAAGCACAAAAGATAGGTAGCTTGTTGGTGTAGTGAAGAAGTAATGAGAACCTCCAAGATGAAAATGGCCTCTTTGCAAGATGAGCTCATGTTTGTAGCAATGGAGTTTACTTTTGAATTTGCAGAAGAGTTCTTTAAAAGATGTGTATAGAGAGTTGGAGAATGTTGTGTATGCTCAAGAATTGTTGTAGAATGTTGAAGAAAATGTGAGAAGAAGATAAAACTATGTGTATAGTTTCCAAATACCAAGATTGGATGAATCCATCTTCAAGAAAGAGGGTCTTTTTTGGTTCAAATAGCCTGTTTGAGCAAATCCTAATGAGGTTGTAGATCATAATTGGTAGAGGAATTACACTACCAAAACATAAGGTGTAACATCCCAACAACCAACTTAGTTGTGTATTTTCAAAGGATGTGAGTCCAGTGTGTAGACATCTCCATGACCCACACTAGTCTGTGAGAAAATTAGACTCAACAATTGAGGAATTGGGTATCCCAAGTGGTGAAATATAGTTTAGATTGAACAAGAGCATAATTATCATAATTTATCTAAAGGGGAAAGTGTATGTAATGTGAAATTGCATAGAATACAATTTACGATATTAATTTTTTCCCCCAATTTAGCGAGCATATGTGTTCAAGAGGAAATGTGAGCTAAAGTAAGAAGTGTAGAGTGTTTTACCTAAGATACAAAGGGAAAGTAGACTCTTCTATCCATGTGGAGTTATCCCTAGGGAAGAGACCTAAGTCAATCCTACATATAACGATTAAGCTAAATCACTAAAAACATGTTAGTTACAAACAAATGTGTTAGGTGAAAAGGAAAAATTTTGACATCAAAATTATTATAGATATAAGACAATGCCAATATGTATGGGTAGAAATTTGTGTTATGTTAGGGACCATACAACAATCCAATTGGCCTATGATTGCTACAAACTACATTGTAGGAAAATTGCAGAAAAGAGACATAGATATTCATAAAGACAAAGTCTAGTGGGTTGCCCCCATGCTAGACAACGGATAAGACAGTTGGATGCAAAAAAATTATGAAAAGATTTATAAGATAATAGATCTATAATATGAATGTGATAGCCCCTCTTAGAATTGTTTGTGCTACACAAAGGACCACAAGTTATTCTAAGGAGAAGAGAAATAGAGATTTTGTGTCATGAAAACATAATGAGATATATTCATAGAATGCTACCCGATGTGAAAATTGTTTGATCCATGGATAGCACATGGAACCCACAACATCAATGAAAATAAATGCATAAGAGAGATATGGCGATCCTAATATTCGGGATCAGTATGACTCATATCAATAGAATTTGTATCTAACTATGTATGAATCATCATCATGTCCCAAAATATTTTAGATTACAAAGAAGGAGCACATAAATACAAATTAAAAATAAAAATTTGGGTTAACATGGAAGGTCTAGATTCCCCCAACTCTTTGCATCATCCCCAAATATCGAAATCAAAGTGAAACGTTGAAAATAGTCTATGTTTAGGGGAGATAGAACCATCGATTTCCTACAAGTTTCATTCAAGGAAACTTTAGAGATATCAATATAGGGATGGAAATGAGGGAAAGATATCTACAAAAAGGTGTCCTCGGGTGTAATTAAAGACTAAAATGGGGTTCACCACCAAACAAGGGCTTGGAAAGAAAGAAATGCAATAATATGCAAACCTAATTATGCAACTTAAGATGTGAAACTAAAAATCAAAAGAATGAACTGAGAAAGGATATGGGTGCACTTGGAAACTGAAGAAGCTTGAAATGAGGTCTGAAATCCTAAAATTTTGACTTTTAATGCACACTGGGACTCATATTCCAATAGGGGAGATTTAGTCCCAATTTAGGGTTTCAGGCCAAAACCATAATCTCGAACTGCTAAACTAAGATCTACAAAAAAATGCCTAAAAAATAGGTATAATAGGACACATACGCCACAAGTTGTGATTTAGTCCTAGTATCAAGGTTGATCTAAAACTATGATATCCTCTAATGTTCTCCTGTAGCTTCTCCTATCAAATCCCTGATTTTGAATCACTAAATTGTAACTTGTAGGTGACTTTCCATCATCTTGCAATGTAGATGACAACTTTGACAACTTGCAACTTGAAAAATGTTCTTCAATCTTGCTTTTCAATGGACCTTTAACCTAGATTTGTAAATCAAACATCAAAGAGAGGGAAGAAATGATGTTTTGTTAGTGGATAGGGGTTTGCCTTGGTCAAACCCCATTTTGGTAATCAAACATTGAAATGAAATAAAATAGAAATAAGGAATGATGAATGAACAATATGCGATGTTGAAACTCACCAAACCCTTGAACAAAAGGCAACAATCTTGTATGTAATGGCTATCATGAATCTAGATCTTGACTCTTTCTTGTATGTTATGGATCTTGACTTGAATGCTTGATTGAATCATAAGAACCTACATCACAAATGTTACCTAAAAAACAAACATAATGCATGATGACTTTGACATGATGCTTGACTCTTGAATAATGCTCCAAAATTCTTGATAAACAACTCTTGAATTCTTTTGAATGCTCTCATTTGAATTCTCATAAGATCACTTAAATTGCTAGGAGAAAATATGTGAAATAACCTTGTATTTATACTTGTTTATGCCAAATTTTTCAAAATTACAACACTACAAGCCAACATCAAATCTAGGATGATAAAATACCACCAAGAATTGAATTCAAAGTTAGGTCCAAGCTAAGTGGGACTCATACACCAATTGGGGTGTACAAGTCCCAATAGGCTAAGATCGGGACATAAATTTCAAGAATTGGTTAAGTTTTATTCTAAATTTAGGACCAGGCCCTGAAACTTAAGTGGGACCCATACACCCAAGGTGGAATATGAGTCCTAGATCACTAAATCTAGGCCATGCAATCCAAAATTATTAAATTATGATTGTTCATTACATATGTGTCAGGATTATCCTTGGAAAGATGCATTAAATAAGGCTTGTGGATGCAAAATAGGACCAAATGAGGCATTAAGAAGCCTAATTTTAGTAGGGAGGGACCTAACAAGTGTGAAAATGTAAAGGGATACATTTTCTACACTACATTTAGCCCCCACTTTAGTGATAGGATGAACTTGCTTCAAACTCACTCTAAAGTAGACAAACTCGCATCAAGAGGGGTTCAAGTGTACCAATGCTAGTAAGATAGCATGACAATGAATAAGAGGGATGATCAAGCCCCCAAGATCAGGATCCCATGGAAAACCCACATAGGCACAAAATAACACACATATAAATGATGTAAGGAGCAACAACAAGGCACAAGCATACACTGCCAAAGACATAAGGAAAAACAAAAACAAAAACAAGAGGGTTGGATCAAGTTTTGATCATTTGTCCCACACGTGGATCAAATCTAGGTTGTTTTTCCAAGAAAATTTACAAGTGGAACATGATGTCCACTAATGAAACCAAATGCACTCTCACCTAACAAACTGTAGTGTAGAAAAATGTATCCCTCTACATCTTTACACTTTTTTGGGCCCTCCCTGCTCAAATTGGGCTTCTTTATGTCTTATTTGGTCATATTTTGCATCCACAAGCCTTATTTAATGCATCTTTTCGAGGATAATCCTAACACACTCATCTAATACTTAATCATAATTTAATGATTTTGGTTTATATGGACCAAATTTAGTGATTTGGGATTCATATGTCACCTTGGGTGTATGGGTACCACCTAAGTTTTGGGGCCTAAATCTGAATTTCACATAGGTATTAACCTTTCTTGAAATTTTTGTCCCAATCTTAGCCTACTGGGATTCATATTCCCCAACTGGCATATGAGTCTTGCTTAGCTTGGATCTAATTTTGAATTTAATTCTTGGAAGGATTTTATTCTCCTCGATATTGTGTTAGCTTGTAGTGTTGTAATTTCAGGTAATTTGGCATAAACAAGTATAAATACAAGGCTATTTCACATATTTTCTCCTAGAAAGTTTACAAGTATCCTAGAACTTCATAAGAAATCAAGAGTACTTACACAAGAGTTCGCAAGATTTTACAAGAGCATTCAAGAGCTGATTATCAAATGTTTTGGAGCTATATTCAAGATTCAAGCATCATGTCAAAGTCATCATGCATCATGTTTTTTTTTTAGCTAACATTTGTGATTTAGATTTTTATGATTCAAGCAAGCATTCAAGTAAAGATCCATAATAGAAAAGCAAGATTCAAGATCCGCATTCATGTTATCCATTGCATACAAGATTGCAACCTTTTGTTCAAGGGTTTGGTGAGTTGAAACATAGCAATTTGTTCATTCATCATTCATTCATGTTATTTGATTTCATTTCATGGTTTGATTACCAAAACGGGGTTTGACCAAGGAAAACCCCTATCCACTAACAAAACAACATTTTCCCTCTCTTTGATGTGTGATTTGTAGATTTAGGATCCATTGAAGAGAAAGTTTGGAGAAAGTTTTCAAATTTTTCATCTACATTGAAAGATCACGAAAAGTCATCTATAGAGAAGAATTCAGAGTTTTAGATTCAAAGATTTGATAGGAGAGAAGCTACAAGAGAAAATTAGAGGATATCATAGTTTTAGATCAACCCTGATATTGGGACTAAATCACCACTTGTGGCGTATGAGTCCTAGTATACTAGATTTCAAGCATTTTCTGTAGATCCTAGTTTAGCAGTTCTAGATTCTAGTTTCGACCTAAAACCCTAAACTAGGACTAAATCGCCCCTACTGGTGTATAAGTCCTAGTATGCATTAAAATTCATATTTTTGGGAGTGTAAACCTTATTTCAAGCATCTCCAGTTTTCCAAGTGCCCCTTTGTCCTTTCTTAGTTCATTATTCTAGTTTTCAGTTTCATATCTTGAGTTACATAGTTAAGTTTGCATATCATTTGCATCTTCTTCTTTCCAAGTCTTTTCTTGGTTGTGAACCCCCTTTTTGTCTTTAATCACACCCCTAGGACACCCTATTGCAGATTTGTTTTCCTAATTCCATCCCTAGATTGAGACCTCTAGGGTTTCTTTTAATGAAACTTGAAGAGAATAGGTGGAGGAACCCTAATCCCCCTTTAGTTCCATCTCCCAAAAGAATAGACCAACAATTTTCCCCATTTCATTTTGGTGAACCTAGCCTTTAGAACACCTTATTTTCTAATTTGGAGTGCATCATAGTCCTAGATCTAGCTTACATTAACTTTGCATTAGTTCTTGCATTATTTAATTGGCATCTAGGGTTTCTAAATATTGCATTAGTAAAAGTGCATATAGGTTGCATTTTTGCCTCTTGCATCATTGAATTTCACTTGAAATCTATAATTGCGCATTGTCTAGACATCATTCAAACCAGAAAACCTAACATTCACTTAGAATTTGCTGAAATTAGTGCAAAAACCCTTATTTGGGACTCATACGCCCCTCTGGGAAATTTAGTCCTAGTGCAGGTGGTTTTACCTGATTTTTGGGTATTCTATGTGGACTGTTTTGTAGAATTTGAATCCTTGAAAATCCCTAACTGGGACTTGTATTCCCCTCTGGGTGATTTAGTTTTGTGTCAGATCTGAAAGTGCATTTTCCAGCATTAAAAGCCTTGTTTTTGTGCTTCTATTTGTTGTTAGATTTTTGTTTCAGTTTACTAAATTTTTGTTATATTCATTTCATTAAACCTAGTTTTATTTGATTCATTTCATGCATTACATAATTTCAAGATTGCATTTACACCTTTCATTTTAGGTTATTACATTGCATTTCATCATGGATATGTTCCTTGGTAAGATTTGGATGTCCATGAAATCATTAGTGGATGTGTCAAGTTGTGCTTTTAGAAATGACTCTAATGAAATTGAATTTATTTATTCTCAATCAAATCCTAATGCATGTCCTCCTCATGATGTTGACATCATTGGAGAAGATGATGGTAGCACGAATACCTTCATAAACAATTTCCTTAACAACCTTGAGACTAATGCATCCTTTTATCCCTCTATGAAACAACCAATGCAACTTGAGATGTTTGGCCTTTTACATCTTGAAATTGAGACACAATCAAGCCTAAGTTCCCTACAATAGGTGATCCTATCACCTCTAATCTAGTAAACATTCAACCATCCTATATTAACAAAGTAACAAACACATCAATCAACATAGAAGAGACATATGCAAAAGGATTCATGATCTTAAGAAAACAAGGATGTGACATAACAAATGAACATAAAATTCATCAACTCCTAGATAAAATACCAATTGAAGATACTAAAGGGGTAGGATATCAAGATCCCCCTCTTGAAATAAATAGCATCCTTCCTAAAGAACAACCAATTCCTCGTAACGATGATAAGCATGATAGGATCATCTTAGGCCCTCCTCCTCAACATCTAACTCAAGAAATTGGTGAATCTAGCAAGAAATAAAAGTCGTATAAAATCAAGCCCTTCCATATTCCTTGTCCTATGTCTGAAAATGAAAGAGCTTTACAAATCCTTCTTCGTCATGATCTCATAAAACTAACACCTATTAAAGAACATAAAAAATAACAATCAAAAAGGAAAAAGAACAAACCTGTCTCATTTCCAATACCATAGATCTCTCAGACATAGTACTAATAAGTGTCATGCCTTACAGAGGATATTGAATAGATATTACTCCAAAAAATCTTGACTTTATAATTGAATAGAAATTACAAGCATATCGATCCTTGCCATGTAATAGTTGTAGGATCATAACATTCTCACTATTACATGTTTTACGTTCATTGCAAATCATTTCAAAATGCAAGGAGCTCTTTCTCATCACCTATCTCAACTCATTCTTGTCTTGCACATAGTGGGGGCAAGAATTAGATAGCCTTGTCCTAGTAGTGCATTTTTTGTTTCCCTTTGGCTAGTTTTTTTCCTTCTGTATATACCAAACAAGATTGGGATGTGGACGACCTTCTATATAGGTTGACTCGCATGTGCCTTACTATTCTTATCTTTATTTTCTTTCTTT
Source organism: Sequoia sempervirens (assembly GCA_007258455.2). Lineage (NCBI taxonomy): Eukaryota > Viridiplantae > Streptophyta > Pinopsida > Cupressales > Cupressaceae > Sequoia > Sequoia sempervirens. The sequence continues at coordinate 1,221,095,987 of VDFB02271358.1, forward strand.
TTTGAATGGTGTGTGATTGCATGTGTGTAATGTGATCTCCCTGTGCCATTTTGTTTGATGTATCTCTCTCTTTGTGACATCCCTCTATTTGTACCTACATTCTTCTCTATGTTGTAAGAATTTTATCTTTTTTTCCTTTGTCTTTTGTTTTCCTTTTGGGGATGATGCAAGGCATCAAGATAGTTAGGTATCTTCCATGTTGACCCAAAAAAATTTCTTTGTTTTCGCTCTCTTTGTGTCATTATTCTTGTTCCATGAGTATTTGGGGAATGATGATGATTCTGAGCTCTCTAAAAACATTGTAGCAAAGACATACTAACCCTAAATCCATGGATCCCTTATGTGTTATTTTGGGATTTCATTTTGGGGGAAACCCCTTTTCATGACATAGCTTTATTTGGAAACATATGACTTGGCATAGGGCTTTTTGAATAAGCTCTCATTTCCTCTTTATTGTTAGCATTTATCATTTTCTACTTTAAAGTAATTGTTGATAGCATGGTATTTAGCAATTTCTTTAAAGTGGGGGCATACATTGGCATTATTCTTTTGCATTTCATTTTTCATTATGTATTCTTCTTACTTCATTTGACGCATCTCTCTCTTAGCATATTTATATATTCCTCTTAGTGGTGACATTGGGTGTGATTTCCTTCAAGAGAATGATCTCTCTTAGCATATTTATATATTCCTCTTAGTGGCTTGATGCGACACATTGCATCCCCTAAGTTGTGAATCTTCTATTCTTCGATTGGTCCTCTCTTGGAGACATTAGGCACAATGGTCCCTTTAAGTTAAGACCTTACATGAACTAATCAAAAATCCTTTGAGCGTACCTTACACTACTTTTTCACTTACAATATATGTTATATGGCCACCTTGCATAAGACACTATGCTTTCTTGTGGGGCCATTTTTTTTATTCATGGGTGTCAAGCATACGAAGATTTGCTTGCCTCATGGATTCCTATTGTTCGTATTGTGTGGCACCTTATCAAAGTTATTAGGAGGTATAGCTTTGGTATGGTAGTACATATGAGAGCCGAACTTAGGCGTGACTTTCCCATAGCCACTTGCTTTTCTATGTGAGTGCAAACTGGCCACGTGCATATGTTTCTCGCTATGGGCTCACATAGTGGACAACCTAAGGTTCCACTAGCCCTTGTGAGCATGTGTTTGGTTTTCATAGTGGACAACAGGTTTCCACTTGTAAACATTTTGGAAAAATAGTTTAGATCTAATCCACATCATGTGGTACAAACGATCAAAGCTTGATCCACCCCTTTTTTTTTTTTTTTGCTTTCTTCTTTATGTCTTTGGCAGTGTATGCTTGTTCCTTGTTTTTTCTCCTTATTTGCATGTATCTTCTCTTGTTCCTATGTTGGTTTGTCATAGGATCTCGATCCTGGGGGCTTGATCACCCCTCTTGATCGTTGTCATCCTATCTTGCTAGCATTGGTACATTTGGAGCCTTCTTGATACGAGTTTTATCTACTTTAGTGTGAGTTTGAAGCAAGTTCCTCCTCTCACTAAATTTGGGGCTAAATGTAGAGTAGAAAAATGTATCCCTCTACATTTTCACACTTTATTGGGCTCTCCTTGCTAAAATTGGGCTTCTTTTGTCTTATTTGGTCCTATTTTGCATCCACAAGCCTTATTTAACACATCTTTGTGAAGATAATCCTAAAACTTATCTAATACCCAATCATAATTTAGTGATTTTTGTTTACATGGACTAGATTTAGTGATCTGGGACTCATATGCCACCTTGGGCGTATGGGTCCCACCTAAGTTTCAGGGCCTAAATCTGAATTTGGTATAGAACTTAACCTTTTTTGAAATTTGTGTCCTAAACTTAGCCTATTGGGACTTGAATACGCCCCAACTGGCGTATGATTCCCTCTTAGCTTGGACCTAATTTTGAATTCAATTCTTGGCATGATTTTATTCTCCTAGATTGGATGTTGGCTTGTAGTGTTGTAATTTTGGGAAATTTGGCATAAACAAGTATAAATACAAGGTTATTTCACATATTTTCTCCTAGCAAGTTTACAAGTATCTTAGAACTTCATAAGCAATCAAGAGCACTTACACAAGAGTTCACAAGTGTTTACAAGAGCATTCAAGAGAATTAAGAGTTGATTATCAAGTGTTTTGGAGCTATATTCAAGATTCAAGCATCATGTCAAAGTCATCATGCATCATGTTTGTTTTTGAGCTAACATTTGTCATGTAGGTTTTTTATGATTCAAGCAAGCATTCAAGTTAAGATCCATAACATACAAGCAAGATTTAAGATCCACATCCATGCTAGCCATTACATACAAGATTGTAGCCTTTTGTTCAAGGGTTTGGTGAGTAGAAACATAACATATATGTTCATTCATCATTCCTTCATGATATTTGATTCAATTTCAAGGTTTGATTACCAAAACAAAGTTTGACCAAGGAAAACCCCTATCCACTAAAAAAACAAAAAAATTCCCTCTCTTTGATGTGTGAAATGTAGATTTAGGTTTAAGATCCATTGAAGAGAAATTTTGGATAAAGTTGTCAAAGTTGTCATCTACATTGCAAGATCACGAAAATTCATCTATAGAGCAGAATTTAGAGTTTCAAATTCGAAGATTTGATAGGAGAGAAGCTACAGGAGAAAATTAGATGATATCAAAGTTTTAGATCAACCTTGATACTGGGACTAAATCAGCATTTGTGATGTATGAGTCCCAATATACCATATTTCAAGCATTTTCTATAGATACTGGTTTAGCAGTTCCAAATTTTGATTTTAGTCTAAAACCCTAAACTAGGACTAAATCGCCCCTAATAGAATATGAGTCCCAGTATACATTAAAAGTCATATTTTTGGGAGTGCAAACCTCATTTCAAGCATCTTCATGTTCCAGGTGCCCCTATGTCCTTTCTTAGTTCATTATTCTAATTTTCGGTTTCATATCTTGAGTTGCATAACTTTAATTTTGCATATCATTCTCATCTTCTTCTTTCCAAGCCTTTGCTTGGTGGTGAACCCCATTTTTGTCTTTAATCACACCCCTAGGACACCCTATTGAAGATATCTTTTCCTAATTCCATCCCTAGATTGAGATATCTAGGGTTTCCTTTAATGAAACTTGAAGAAAATAGGTGGAAGAACCCTAATCCCCCTTTAGTTCCATCTCCCAAAAGATAGAACCCAATTTTCCCCATTTCACAAATAACATTTTTCTCTCTTTGATGTGTGATTGTAGATTTTAGGTTGAAGATCCTTTGAAGAGAGAAATTGAAGAAAATTGCAAAGTTGTCAAAGTTGCAAGAAAAGTTATCACATCACGAAAACTCCTCTATAGAATTTATTTTCAGTTGTTTGACGGTGAGAATCAGGAATCTGGGAGTGTAGACACAGCATAAGAGAACCCAAAAAACATTTTTTAGGAACCCTATCTAGGACCCATTCACCACAGGGTGAATGAGTCTTTAGTGAAATTCTAAAGGAGACTTTTGGTGAAAGGTACACATTATTTTCCCCTTTCCAGATCTTCCTTAAATTGATTACTATTTTTGTCATATTTGATTATTGTTCTTCATTTGCATTTTATAGCTTTCATTTTGGAGTTTTTTTAATGGTTTTGATCCTTCTCTCCAAAGTGTTATTTGGCTTACACCCCCATCCTTGCATAGATAGGAAATTTCTTGATTCATACCTTGATTTGACTCACCTAAGGGTTGATAGTCACTTCATAGTTTGGATCTCATTTTCTTGAATGAAATTAGGAAAATAGGTCATTGTGGTGAACCCCCTTTTATAAAAAAATTCCCCAGTCCATATTTTTCTAATGTTTCATTTTGGTGAACTTGAGTTTGATCCTTCCATTTTTTTATTTTGGAGTCCTCTTTAACCCTAGCATTAGATATTGCATTCATTTGCATCTCTTTGCATTTAATTGAGTCGCATTTAGGGTGTCTAGTTTGCATTCAAATTTGCATTTCATTTAAGGGTTTTAGGATTGCATATTTGCATTCTTTAAATCTGAAAAATACAAAAAAATGAATCATATTGCATATCATTTACATAGCATTACATCATATTCATTTACATTTGAAAATTGAAACAAAAATTGCATATCAAATTAGGTGTTCTAGGTTATTATTTTGTCACATTTTCCATTTGCATTCAATCCTCATTTTAGAGAAAAATCAAACTGACACATGCTATATCAAATCAGAATCTAGAAACCATTGATATTTACTCATAAATCTATAAAAACTTGTTTCAAAACCCTCACCTAGGACCCATTCGCCCTAGGGCGAAGATTCCCTGATTAGGGTCATAATCTAATTTTTTGGTAATGGTCGCTAGTCTTAGGTCTCTAAAAACAAGGTTTGTAGTGGTTTTGAGGATAATGAGACTATCTGATAGTGCTTGAGATGAGGGGGTCTCCCCTCTTCTCCTCACTAAACAAGTCTTGATAGATCAAGAGTCTTGTAGCTTGGCTTGAATGACATTGGCCACACCTAGAGGTACAATTTTTGTTCTCCTCCCCTTATGTACCTTGCTTGTAAACGTGGTTGAGGTTGTCGTTGGGGTGATGAAATACCCAATTAGGCCTCCTACTATAAATAAAAATAAGATACTAGTATTTTTTATTCTCAGGCTCACATAAAGTGCAGGAGAATAGCATACTTTGCTAGTAATCCTTAGGTGTGCATAACATGTGTAAACTAAGAGCTTTTTTTATCTCTAGGATTGCACGAAGCACAAGGAGAGACATGCACACTACAAGTTCACCAAATATAGCATAGAGTTAATTTATTATCCAAAAAAAAGTGTGAACTAATCTAGAAATCAAAGCAATCAAACTTTTTTTCCCACATCAAATTTGTTAGTAGTCTATTTTTACCAATCTTCTCCCAGTGTTTGCCAATGCTACAAAGATATGTTATTTCCAAAATTTAAGAAAAAGTTATGGTTAGAAAAATCTAATTAACTAAATCAAATGTGTCACTATAAATATCAAAGGCATCACTATGAATTTCAAATGCGTCGATATACCTTCAATTGCATCAATTCACTATCAAAAGTGTCAGTGTGGATCTCAAATGTGTCACTGTAAGTTTCAAAAGTGTTGGTATAACTTTAGAAGTGTCAAATCACCCTCAAGTGCATTGATGCAACTTTAGATGTGTCAGTATACGAAAATTTCAAAACCTGTGCAAAATAGTAACCACAAAGAATCAAATGTGTCACTTTGGGTTTCAAAGGCATCGTTGTAACTTCAAAAGCATTGATTTGTGTGTCAAATGTGTTGATATGGGTTCAATTGCATTATTGTAACCTACAATCTAAGAAGCTCCAAGAAACTCAATTGAACGTTAAATCAGGGATGTGGGTCCCATCAAGCATGTCAAAATGTGAATATGAATAAATTGAATGATCAATGAATTCATGCAAATGGAAATAATATTAATAATCCAAATCAATGGTCAAATAGACCTAATCTCAATAAAGTGTGCACAATTATGAAAGTAATCAAATAAGAATGTAAATCAAACTAATCTAACCTACTTTACCTCCATCGAAAATGCCTAGCCTTACTCCATTGCAAAGTATAAGATTGTGTTTTTTTAGTATAATATGTGGATTGCTCATAAACCAAGCATAACCTTGTTAAGAAAAAGAAATGAAAAATTAGTATAGTTTAGTTGTCGATTCAAGGAGGGATTGAATGATAAAAAGATGGGATTTTTTATAGATTTCAGTATATTGGATCATGGTGTGAGATGTGAAATGAGATCGATAGATGAGGATTGATGAGAGGTCGAGAGGATCATGCATGGCGTTGCATGGAGAGATGAAGTGGAGTGAGTGAGAGTGAACTAGGGTTGAAGTTCAATCAACTCACTAAATTTAGCAAAGGTCACTAAATTTAGCTTTAGAATAATAAAGATAGAAAATGATATAATTAGCAAATAAATAAAATAATAATTTTATTTATTTTTAGAGGAATGTGCAAACTAAATAAATTAAAATAATTTATTTAATTTTAGAAGAATGATTAGCTAATTAAATAATTTAAAAATTGTTTAATTATGTGGATAAGAGGATAATGCAAGATTTAATTAAATAATTAAAAATTATTTAATTGTGGCTATGGAAGAATAATTGGAAATTAATTATTTAATTAAAATGGATGAGGGAAAATGATTAATAAATTAAATAATTAAAATTATTTAATTAATGTAGGAAATGAGTTAGTTTAATCAAATAATTGAAAGTATTTAATTAATAGTGCTAGACATTTTTAGGTGTCTACATCTTCATTAAGGGAGAACATTTGGCTATAAGGGGAAAATGGAGAAATATTTATAAATTTATTAATACCCATAAAAATAATCAATTGATAGAAAATACAAGGGATGAAGTGCTAAAGGGTACCCAAAAAAAAATTGGTTTAAGAATTGTAGAGGCCAAATTGGCATGTCATCAGAGATAGGGTTTTTACCCAAAAGTTGAATCATAAAGAACCCTTGGGGTATCCATCATTTTGGGTAGCTAGAGTAAGAATCAAAAGTGGTGGATAGGTCAAAAATGGCTTCCTTCCATTATTTGGACACATATCCAAGAGATAGAAAAATAATCCTTGAACACACTTAGTGGCACTATGGGAGAGTATGGAGGAATATCAAATAGACAAAGTATAGTATTTCTTAGGCTCCACATCACACCCTATTCCCCATAATATCACTAGAAAAATGTGTACTTGTTAATCTTACATGAAGAGGGATGCGCAAGAAGGAAAATTGGGGGGATGGTTAGCCATGCATATAGCCTTTTATTTTTTTGTAAATTCTTCCTTGTTTTCCCTTGTTTTAGCCTAGTTATAATTGGGAACCCTTTTATGATGTTATAAATGGTTAATTTTGGAAATAGGATGAATATTAATGAAGGCATGGATTTTATTTCTATCCACGTGTTTTTGTTATCTACATTTGTAGTCATTTTATGTCTTTTAGGTGTCAATCAAGTGGGGGAAATAAACAAGCCATAATAGATGAGGACTAGTAAAACATTATTTTTGGATTGCCCAATAGTTATGGCAAGTATGCTTGCATCAACACTATATTGGTTATGATCCATTGGTAGATAAAACTAGCCATCACAATTGTCATAATTATTTACAAGTTAGCTACTCCCCTATATTTCACTACTTTTTAAACAAAGACCTCTATATGTTAGTTGATAATTTAGTATATTTGTTTCTTGTAAAAGGCCTCCCTTACAAAGTTCTAGATTTTTTGGATCAATATGCTCTATTTTTATTTGTATAACCGATGGTACTACATCTAAATATGTTAGAAAAGAAGGAATATATATGGGTATTTTTTTGAGAATTATATCATCAATAAAAATATTTTTTTGCGTGACCTAAAGGAGTGTTAATTATATTGCCACACTAAGGTTGGGAAATGGCCCACTCACTCCTCAACCTTAGCAATATTTTGTTTGGTACATAAAGTGTGCTACAAGTTGTGTTGAATGATTTTTTTTTTGATATAAAAATTGTGAGTGATTCAATATATGTTATTATGATTATTTTAGGATATTTTAATTTGTATGGTAGGCTATCTTTGTAATTATGAGTCTATCATTATTGGTATCAACAAAGTTTAACCATCACAGTCACATGCAACTAAAATATTTTCCATTCAAATATTGATTAAATATACTTTTAAGTAACTCAAATCTAGTTAGAATATCTAAGGTGAATGTTTATTGTAGTTCTTAAATTGATAGTTTTATTTAAAATTCATTATTAAATACCCTTGTTCTTGTTTTAGAATTGCATTCATATTAGAATACTTGGTTCAAATTATCTATATCTATTTGCATATATTGTCCTATAATACCATCATAAGTCTTCAATCCCTAGATTGACATAACATTGAGTTAACCATATCATAAAGACAAGTTGACGAAATAATTTAGCTTGGTTTAGTCTCATCAATGCTATCATATGTAGCAATAAAAATAAACCTAAGATGGGTCAAGGTAAAACCAACTCAAGGATTGTGATAACGTTGATTAATTTGATCATTTGATTGATGATAGTGATAACATTGTTGATGATAAAAACAATGCAAGGATTGTGTTGTTAATGATAAGAACACGATGATTGGGAAGGATGCATCCCATTGATGATTGTTTCGATAAAATGGATCAAGATTTGTAGCAAGGCTAGGAGCAAAATTTGTTAGATGGTTTGATATCACACTGGAGTGTAGCGAGATGAGATTGATTAAGGTTTTTTAGATTGTGATTGATAGAGGATAGTTTGATGAAAAAAAATATTAATGGGATGGTGGAAAATGTTCAAATTTTTTTCAATATATTTGATTTTTTTTGGATTTTTGTCCAATATGTGTTTTAATTTTTGGAAGGTTTCTAGATCACTTAGTAAGATAGAAGACATATATCAAGATTTATTCCAAAGCATGATATAATCACCTACCCCCAATATCTAAAAACTGTATCAGATACTTTGAGTGGATGAATGGACTAGTGTGATGGATGGATATGTGAAGGATGGGAAGGATAGGTATTATGCAAATAGATCTAGGATAATGGATTTTACTTCCAAGGACTATCTTGTAATAGGATAAGATGTTTTACACAAGCTAACTATTTGGATAGTGCTATGAACATGATGGTATGACATGAGATAGTATATGATGAGGATATGACCATGTCAATATTTTTCCTAAAGAATGAACTTTAAAGTATATGCCCCTAGTCTTTGTCAAGATCCAGGTGGATAGGGAAGATGGATGAAAATGGAATGGATTGGATGGATAGTGGGATAGGATAAAATAACATGATGTAAGAGATAAGATGCTCCCAACTAGAATGGTACATATAGATAATAAATTTTACACATGACATCCATGAATGGGTTTTCAACATGGTGCTTGTCCAAAACACCATAATAATAGTTTTCACGATTGGACAAATTATTTTTCTTTACTTTTTTTCTTTTTTTGATTTTTCCTACACATAGTACCAGTAAATAGGTTTTCAACATGGTACTTGCCCAAGGTGTCACTGAAGTGGTTTTCATTGGAGGATGGTTTTTATCTTTGCTTTTTTTCTTTTTTCTTTAATTTTTTTAGATTTTTATTTTTTAGAACTATCATCAACTATGCAAGACAACCTAGTGGTGTTGATGTAGATATTGACATCATAATGTGTCAATAATGTCTAGCCTTGAGAAGTTGTTTTTTCAAGATAAGGGTACTTGTATATAACCCATGGATGTTATTGTAATCCTTGTTGATATGCTAGAGTTGGATTTATCTAAATACATACATCATGATAGTGTGTCATTAGAGTCCTTATGATAAAGTGTTGTTGCCAAGACAGTGAATGCAGGAGTTGGGATTGTTGGATTTAGGCACGATGTTTGATGTTGATGGGGGATGTGAGATGTAGATGAATTATTTGGTAGTTTGAATGTAGGATTTTTTATTTTCCACACTTGGGATGGTGGATGATGGGATGTGAATATGATAATTTGAGTGTTTTTGGGACCAATGATTTTATACACCTAACGTGTTGGTATTGAAGACTGTTTTGAAAGAGGTGGGCACTTATGATAAATGGAAGGCCTTTTTTGATGTGACTCCATAGTTTCATTAATTATTGGATTTGGATTTGGACTGGATTCTTTACATAATCCAATTTTCTTTGGGATCCGTTTCAATTTTGTGTCCACTTTGATTTTTTGATTTATAAGCTTCAAAGACTTGACTTTGATTTTGATATTTTTCTTTGTAAGGATTTTTCTTTTGTTGGTCCCAATTAGTGGGTTGAAATATTTGGGAATGATGGTTTATGATGTGGATGGGAAGAGTGCTAGCAACAACCTTATTGTAAGGACTATTCATGGCCCATATTTTGATGTTTGCATTAGATGAAGTCTCCCCTAGAATCATGGAGGTACCACTTGTAGTGTTGTAAATTGTCACCCCTGATAATTTTACACTATGTTTGGCTCCCCCTTATGTGCTTGGACCTAATTATACTTATTATTTCCCCGTTTTATTACCAATTTTGAAAAATCAAGTAAAATTTGGGAATTATATTTAATTATTTAATGAGCATCAAAAATCCAAAATAGGTCTGGTCTAGGGAGCCCTCACTCTTGTCCACCCTATTTTGGCTCATATTTTAATATTTTATTATAGGCATTAATATTTTTGCAAATTTAAATTCAATGTTGGTCTTTCAAACTAATTATTGTAGGAAATGTTGAAATGCATATAAATACAAGTCTTTTTCACCATTTGAACAACCTAGGCAATTTGAGCAATTTGAATATCTTTTTTTTTTTTTTTTTAGACTGTAGGAATCGGGTAGCACGACCCCATATAAACTGCAGTGTGCCTGGTAAACTTTTTAACGTGACCGGCGGCGCTGGCGCGACACGCCCTCCGGTACCACGGGGGTGGGGGAGACTAGACCTCGTGACCAACCTCCTGCAACAAGAAAGATTTAGCCAACCGAGCTAGGGCCCCAACCCCAAGCAATTTGAATATCAATTGAGCATCCTAAAAGACAATTCAAGAGCAAAAAAAAGCAATATTTTTACAACACTTTCATCAGTCAAGATCATGTTTGCAATGCATCATCAAATTCATGTCAAGGCATAAGTAAGATTGTTACATATTTCATGTTCATTATCATTTTGAATATTAACACTTGCAGGATATTCAATCAACTATCAAGTTCTCCTTGTATGAGATGTGCCTCATGACTTCAATCCATTAAGGAATGCAAATTTGAATGGTAACTTGCAGCACTATGATTTATCATTTATTTTTAACCATTTGCCTCTACCCAATCTAGGGTAAGCACTCTTTATCCAGCATTATCATAGTCATTGTGGAGGTGGAAACACCAAAATGGGGTTTGACTTAGGCAAGCCCCTATATGGTACAACCCTTCCTCTCTCTTTCTTGTAGGTTACAAATTTGAAGTGGATTTGGAGAAGATTGAAGACCTAACATCAAGATCAAGAATACAAACATGTTACTTCATCAAATTAGGGAAAGATCAATTATTTGTTGGTAGATGAAGTTTCTGAGTTGATTTCGATAGAGAAGCACCTACAAACTATGATACACCTGTGGATGTTCTAAGATTCCAAAAACCCTAATATTTAGTAAGGGGCACCCATGCCCCTAACCAACTCGTTTGGATCCAAATTTGAATGCCAGGTTCCTTGGTTTTTTCCCTCTTCTCTCTTGTTTTTAGTTTCTATATATCAATTCTATGTTTTTTCTAAATTAGAAACAATTTGTTGTACTTGCATAGTTGACCTAATTTGTAATCACAAAATCACACACCTCACATAATCCCAACTCAAAATCAAAACCTAAGGGGACCAAAACCCTAATGAGTCATTCTAGCTCTTCCTTGAGGATACTATCCAAGTGGTCTTAAATTATGATAATTTTTGTGTCCTCTGAATGTCCAAATGTTGAAAAACATGATTTAGGTTAGCATTAGCCTTGTATCCATTTTTTAGTGTTACATTTGGTGAACCTAGCATATCTTACAGTTGCAAAATTCTGATTTACATGACTATTGTGTTGATATTTGAATGAATAATAGGATTTTTGAAAGTATCATTGTTCAATGTGCATTTCATGTTATGTAAAACATTGAAAAAGTAAAGCTTTGCATCTCATTATCCCTTTCATAGACTTAAAAAGTGTTATCTTTCTAGTATTTCAAACATAGATTTAGTTAGTTGTAACATCTTGCATTTTGAAAAAAAATATTTATCAAGTAATTTAAAATTATTGCACTCATTTTATTGCTTTGGAACATAAAAAATCATGCATGCATATGCCTCATCTAAACAATTTAGGTTTTGTTACATTTCCAACATTTTTTCTGATCTTAGACCTAAACCTGTACAGTCTCAGATCCTTAAATAAGGTGCCCTCACCCCTACCTTGCTAATTTCACCTTGAATTTCAATAACAATTTTGTCTATATAACCTCTATGCAAACCTGTTTGTTGTTTCTGAGAATTTGGTCTACTTTTATCATCATATATCTTCTCATCTCATTTTATGAACACTTACATGTCCTGAATCTTGTAATAAATTTATGAGCTTCACGACTTGGTGTTTCATATCAAATACTCCTATGAGATGAAGATATTGACTCATAGCTTCTAGTGTTGCAACTACATCTGGTGTTCAACTTGAGTTTGATAACTCTTTTACCCAAGGACCAAAACTATATAATCAATCTTTGATCCTCTCCCTACCCCTACTTTTCCTATGTATTCTTCATCACCAACCATTCATGTGAACTTGGAAGTCATTGTTGCAAATGTCCTTGAAGATAAACTTAAACAGTTGGACAAAGACCTAGAAATCCTTCAATTATTTTTAAGCATTGAATCCTTTCTTGGACAAACCATTCCCCTTGTGGATAACCTTATAAATTTAATCAATGATTCACAAGGAATAGAAGTGTTATGTAGCATAGCTCATATAGTGGACTCAAACATCCCTATAGTAGCTAGTTACACTCAAATCCTCACCAATACTCAAAATCAAGTTGGAAAACAAGTTTTCTCTTCTACAACTATACATTTTATTCCCACTTTAACTCATCCAGTCGTAACATCTACTACACAACGTATTAATGGTCTTAACACTAGTTTAGGGTTTTCTTGTGGGAATCCTTATAGTTTGTTTCCTCCATCTACTATACCTCCATTCACTTCTCCTCTCACCAATTTTCACAACAATAATCCTCTAGTCATCAAGAATAGTCCTATACACTCCACAATTTCTCAAAAGATGTCACCAAATGGTCCCATAACTATTCAACTTTTACAAAACATGTAATTACAACTTCAAACTTCAAACATGAAGCAAACTCAATCCAATGCTAATCCTCCAACATATCTTACATGTAATCAGTTATCATTCGCAATCTTAAAAACACCTATTCCACAAAATATTGAGATACCTCTCCTTGAGAAGTATATTCCCAAAGGAGATCCCAATAATCATGTATCGTCTTTTACCACTTTATGTAGTAATTTCCTTTTTAAAGATGCTCTCTTAGCCAAACTATTTCCTCAACCATTGAAAGACATGGCCTTGGAATGGTTTTGTTCATTAACTAATAATTCAATCACTTCTTTTACACAACGTTAACAAATTCCTTCAACATTTTCAAACAAACATTGGACCTCGAGTTACATTAACTGATTTGGTCCATTGTAAACAAGGACCTAAGGAAAAGGTGATTGATTTTATAGAACGATACCAAGCTCTTTATTCAAAAATTTCATATTCCCTCCTAGATCTTGATATACAAAGTCTTTATTGGAAACTTGCAACCTAACATTCAACATAAGATCTTGTTAATGAGATATCCTTATTCACACATTTATGCACAACTCTTCCTAGTTACCAAATTTTGGTTAGCCAATATGAAGGCATGCCTTCATTGGCTCCTAATAGTCAATCAGAATCTGTTCCTCAATCTAATTATCAATCATTTGAAAATAAAAAGAAAAAATTCAACAAAATAAACACTTCTCCATCTTCCAATATCATTCAAACATAAGTTGCTACTACATCTACAACACCATATCAATTTAAGCCAAGAGATAGACAATTTTCACAACTACCTAATTCTCTTCATGCTATTATGTTGTGATTACTTAATAAGGACATGCTCTAACATCCCCCTATTCGTCCTGTTGATACCACAAAACCTTTACCTCCTCAGTTTAATGTGAAGGTATTTCATCAATATCACCGTACACCTAGACATGATACAAAAATATGTATGTGTCTTAAGCACCAAGTGCAATACCTCATCGATTCTAATGTCATCTAGTTGGTTGGTGTCAACAGTAAAGGAACAAATTAGTTGCACCACCTAATCAAAATTTACAAATATTTACCAATCAATTACCAAGTCATTCAACTAACCTTTTCAAATAAAATGATAATGAAGAAGATGTTGATAACATACCCAATATGATCAACATGATTGATGTTCATCCTCACAAAAACCAACATAATTGCTTACCTGATATCACTTTTACATATATTGATGCTTCTATACATGCACCTGATGGTCCTCTTTACATCACTTGTAGAATTAATGATAAACCCACAAGGGGAATACTCATTGATCTAGTATGTTTAATGTATGTGCATGAACTATATAATGATAATTATGAACAATCAGAAGTATCACTAAAAGCTCATGATGGTTCTATTCACCCTACAATTGGTTTTTTAACCCTCCCCATTCAAGTTGGACCTAAAAAGTTGGATGTTTTATTTACCATAATCTTGACATCGGATCAATTTCTTGTGAAGTTAGGTCACCCATGGCTTACCTCCATGAATACAGTCCTTTTTATTATTCATAAATGTCTTAAATTCCCATTTGAGGGACAAATATATACTATTTACCATAATGGATTTAAATGTTTGGCTCTTCGTGGAAAATTTTCAATTGATTACTTTTGGCCTCAACCAATCCAACCCACTCAACCTTGTGAAGATTTTTTATTTTTATCAATATCAAAATTTCAAAGCTAAACATATATCTCAATTATCCCTTACCAATATTTCGCCTGAGACTCCTCAATCTCTAGTGGCTATGATGGTTGTTCCTCCTACTCCACGAGTAGTGAATCAACCTTAGCCCAAATTAGGTATTTTTCCTTGACCCCGACCATCTGGCATCTATGTCATGGTTCCCCCTCTGCCATCCTATCAATGACCACAAGACAATCATTTGACAAGGCCTTCAGAAATTACTTTTGTGCCTCCTAAAGAAAAACAATCCTTTGTGCAAAAGTCTAAAACCCCTATGGTTTCCCAACCTTCGATAGTTCCTTCAATTCCTCATACAAAGGAAGAAAAGGGACTAGTGATGGAAAACACCACAATCCCCTCTTCACAGGCTAAAACTCATGCAAAACAAAATCAAAATGCAAAAGAACATAGGGGAAGACATTGTGCTATGGTTCATCAGCTTGCTGACAATAACAAATCCTTATCTAATGATCTCTCATCCATACAACCAAATTCCAATGAAATAACTCTCACCCATCCATCCTCATCATCACCTGACTCCACTCAACCTCCCTCACCAAATCATGAAGCCAAACCCAATATTTCCCAACCAAGTCATAGACTCAAAAGCTTCACCCCCCTCCCCGCCGCTTATTCCAAAAATTAATCTAAACGTTGATAGTGCTCACAATCATTCCAATAAAACTATTATGCAACCTATTGTGGTATATTCTGATATCGATTCAGAAGATTAAATGAATAAACAAAAAGAATATCATAATGAACTATCTCTTATGTTTGCACAATCAATGAATTTAGATGGGGGCAATCGTGATGATCCTCCTTTAGCGAGTGATCCACCACATGTTGAACCTAGTACCTCTCCTTGTACTGCACTTGTTTTAGTTCCTTTAGCATATTGTTTACCTTCTATGTATGATGAGCAAGATTGGGATGTGCATGATTTTCTATAGATCGATTCACATTGTTTTTGGTTGCATGTAATGTGATTTCCCCATAATGTGTTGCTTGGTGTGTATTTGTTTGTGTTAGTTCTCTCTAGATGACCCTTGACATTCTCGTTGACATAAGGATAAAAAGAGCATGAATCTATCGTAACATTCCTCTATTTTTATCTTCATTCCTCTTTATGTTGTAAATGTATTTCTTTTGTTCCTTTCGGGAATGATGCAAAGAATTGGGGCATTTAGGTCTCTTCCATGTTGACCAAAAGGCTTTTATGTTATCTTCATGTGTCATTCCTCCCTTTTTTTGCAATTCTACAACTTTTTGGGGAATGGTGTCAATTCAAAGCATGATCATACCATACAATATCTCTCGTCTATATTGACCCCAGATCGTTAGATACCTCATGTGCCATTTTGTGTTTTTATTATATATCTTTGCTTTGAGGGTAACCCCTTGTCATGAGTCATCTTTTAGGGAACATATCACTTGGCATAGGGTTTCCCAACAAGCTCTCATGTCCATCATTTTACAAATATCACTTTGTTCTACCTTAAAGGCAATTGCTCATGATTGGTATTATCAATTACTTTAAGGTGGGGGCATGCTTCACTTTGTTCACACACTATGAACTTAGTGGTGTTTTCATGGCATATCGATCCTATTTGTAGCACCTTATCAGAATTATTTGGAAAATAGTGAGTTTTAGCTTATAATTTTTGGTTTGGTGGACAAGAGAACTCACCTAGTTAATATTGGACTTCACTAGCCCTTGTGTGTTTTCATTTGCTACCTTTGTTGAAACTCACCTAGTGAATATTGGACTTCAATATCCTATGTTGTTTCTTATCAATATCACCTAGTGAATATCAAACTTCACTAGTTTGTGATGTACTTATCTATTCATTGGACACCTAGCAAATATCAAACTTTGCTAGCCTATGATTTAAGGATATCTTGTGATATGAATCCTAGTAGGAATTTGTGGATCTTGCTAGTTCATGACATCATACCCTTTTTGTGTTTGCTTCATGTTTGCATAATTTTTTTGCATTATGTTTATGTTTGTTTTGTGTCTTCATTGTGTATGCTTTGTATTTGATTATCATGAATCTTTTGTTGCATTATGTCTTACATATATGTGTGTTATTTTATCTTGACATTGTTGCTTAGTAGGATCTTGAGCCTGGGAGCTAGTGCATTCCCTAGATTCATTGTCACCTTACTTCTACAGTGTTTCGATGAAAGAACCCTTCTTGGATTTTCCTTGAGTGTGAGTATAAGCATAAGTTCATACTCTCACTAAAGTGGGGGCTAATTGTAGAGTCATGAATTGTCACCCCTGATAATTTCACACTATGATTGGCTCCCCCTTATGTGCTTGGAACTAAATATGTTTATTATGTTCCCGTTTTATTATCGTTTTTGGAAAAACAAGTAAAATTTGGGAATAAATTTAATTATTTATTTAACAAGCATAAAAAATCCAAAATAGGTCTCGTCTAGGGCACCCTCGCCCTTGACCACCCTATCTTGGCTCAAGTTTTAATATTGTAATATGTTTGCAAATTTAAATTTAATTGTCATCCTTTCAAAAAAATTATTGCAAGAAATGTTGAAATTCATAAAAATACAAAATTTTCACCATTTGAACACCTAAGAAATTTGAACAATTTGAAAATCAATTGAGCATCCTAAAACGAAATTCAAGAGAAGCATAAGTAATAATTTTACAACACTTTCATTAGTCAAGATCATGTTTGCAATGCATCATCAAATTCATGTCAAAACATAAGTAAGATTGTTACATATTTCATGTTCATTATCATTGTGGGTACTAACACTTGCAAGATCTTCAATCAACTATCAAATTCTCCTTGTATGAGATGTGCCTCGTGACTTTAGTCCATCAAGGAATGCAGAAGAATGCTAAGTTGCAACATTGTGATTTATCATTTGTTTTATCCATTTTCCTTTTCCCGATCTAGGGTAAGCACTCTTTATCCAACATCATCATAATCGTTGTGGAGGTAGAAACACCAAAACAGGGTTTAACTTAGGTAATCTCTTATACATCACAACACTCTTCCTCTCCTCTCTTTCTTGCAAATTGCAAACTTGAAGTGGATTTGGAGAAGATTGAAGACATAACATCAAGATCAAGAATACAAACCCTACTTCATCAAATTAGGGCAAGATCAATTATTTGTTGAGAGACAAAGTTCTAGAGTTGATTCTGACAGAGAAGCATCTATAGACTATGATACAACTGTGCATGTTCTGAGATTCCAAAAACCTTATTTTTTAGTCAAGGGCACCCACACCCTTGACTAGCCAATTTGGATCCAAATTTGAATGCTAGGTTCCTCAATTTTTTCCCTCTGCCTCTTGTTTTCATTTTTTGTATATCAGTTTTGTGTTTTTTACGAATTAGTAACTATTTGTTGTACTTGCATAGTTGACTTAATTTGCAATCCAAAAATCACACACCTCACATCATCCCAACTCAAAATCAAAACCTAAGGGGACCAAAAACCTGATCAACCATTTTGGCTCTTCCTTGAGGACACTAGTCGAGTGGTCTTTTATGATCTTTTTTGTGTCCCTCAAATGTCCAAATATTGAAAAGTGTGATTTAGGTTAGCACTAGCCTTGGATCCGTTTTTCAACGTTATGCCACTGACATCATTATATTTCTTGATCGATGAATAACCAAAACCTTGATATTTAGTATTGTCAAAAAACTATACTGGCTCCAGGAATACCCTGTTCATGTAGGCCTGATCATTTTCCTTGATACTACATCTGTCGATAAATTTTGTTTGCAATAGGATATGTGTCATGTTGGAAACAAGATGCTAACCTCTTTATGTTGTTGGGAATCATCAATGTTGGTTTTCTTCTCATTAGTAAGAAAGATTTATTTGACAAAAGTGAGTGATCTGAGCTAATAGAATACTGGTGCTTTATTTATCTTCATGCTTGTTTCTTCATCATTTTGTGAGATGTGGATCAGATCCATAGTAGTTGTTGATCAATATCTTTGACATGAGTTTAAGGACTAAGGAACTTAGCTTGTTTCTCAATATATGTTGTTACCTCAAATTCGATAAGAAAACCCTTTTCGTGGTCATTTGTTGGAATAGAATCATGGGGTCCCATGAATTTAATTATAGCTTCATCATTTTCAAATATTTCTAGAGAGAAATACTTTTGTTCTGGATGAACAAGGGAGAGATCATATATGTGTCCAAGGGAAGAAAGTGTCTCATCTGTAGAAATGGAGGTTATTGGAATATGGATGGGGTCAACTATAGTTTTGGGATCATGGATGGAATGGAAAGGGGTGATGGGATCATTATGGAATTGTAGAGAGATGGGATTTCAATCAATGATAGGATGAGATTGGAGAATATGGGTAACTTGAGCTTGATTGATCTTGATTCATTTTAGAGTTTTCGTCTTTATGCTTTGGATTGTGTTCTTGACATAGATCCAATTCTAATAATGGCATATGAATAAGGGACTCTTGGGTAGCCTCAATATGTTGGCATGGTGGTAATGGATTTTGAATAGGAATCTCTAGAGTAGGCATGATAGGTGATGGAGGGAATGATAGTATTTGGTCTAGAATTTCTTGATCATAGATTGGACTTGTATCTAATTTTGGATTAGCTTGGAGTTCATTATTATCTATTGTGGATAGCCCTCGGAGAAAATCTTGAAAGGTGTCATTATTAGATGAGTTGTTTGATGGGAATGGTGTGGATTGATATTGCAAAGGTTCTGAGGATGAAGTATTGTAAGGAGAGATGGAGGCTTCTTATGGGAAAGCTTCTTCAATATGACCTATTATGGAGTCAAATGAGGTGGATATGTTATGGCCATGACTATTATTAATGCAATCATTTTGGGATGAGCCATTGCTAGACATAGAAAGATGATTTTGATCATACATGGGAAAAGTATCTTGATATATTCCTAATTTCTCATTAGGTGAGTATGCATATTGTTGATATTATTATTTTTGGACGAATTTTCAAGATGATCTTCAATAACAATGTCACCTTGGTCAATAAAATCGTGAATGCTATTTTTCAATTTTATACAATCAAGGGTCTTATGTCCTTTGGCCTTATGAGATTCACAATATTCGTTAGCTTTGTACTGTAAGGATTGGAAATGAGGTTCATATTGTCTAACTTCAAGTAACATGATGAGATTGGATTGGACCAATTTTGTGAGGTCGATTCAATAAGCTCCCCTAAAGGAGTGTATTTGCGTCATGTAGTAGTGTTTTGCCCAGGTGGTCCTCTAGGAATGATGACAACTTAAGTTTTTTGTCGAATGTTTAATGATGATTGTTCATTTGATGATGGTAAGTATGTTTTTAGCGCATAGGTGAGGTTTTTCATTAGATTTAGGGCCATTGTCTTTGTTTTCCTTATATATTTTCAAAAGACCCTTAGCAATAAGGGCCTTTTCAATGATTATTTGTTTCTCTATATTTTTTTCAAATGTGTTAACACATTGGATTTGTAATTGAAAGCTCATCTCCAGGTTTAGATTTTGAACAAATATGCTCACAAGTTGTATTTTAGGTAGAGGCCGCAAGAATTTGTTTGCCACATTCTATCATCATAGTAGGAAGGTAGTGAATGATTCTATGTTCTTTTGTTGGGTGTTGCATAAGTCATTCATAGTGATTTCAAGCTCAATGTTAAGGAGAAGTGACTAACAAAATTTTCATCTAGTTTGTAAAAGGTCTTGATGTCATGTGGTAAATGATAACCATTGTATTGCTTTTCCTCCTAAACTTCAAGGAAAGAGGTACGTTAAGTATGTGTTGGTATAAGCAATCTTTGGGCAAGATATATTGAATTCTCATATATGCTCTCATGGATCTCCCCTTCCCTTATACTTGTTAAATTTAGGAGTTTCAAATTTGCAAGGGAAGGGTATCATTGGTATTTGATCAATCGAATGGGTATGGAAATATATTCGCAAGTGTATTCTTCTTCTTTGTATGTCTAAGTTTCATGCCAATTATCTTTTTATGCAAGCTTTGGATTTGTGATGCCAAATCATTAGTGGGTGTGTTGATGGACATGCTGGTTTGAGTTTGAATGGTGAAATGTGAAGGGATTGATGATTGATGTTGTAGAATATTGGATGTATTAAATGAATGATTGTGATAGTGGAGGATAGATGATTGTTCTTGTGAAATATAAGATGTATTGAATGAATAATTGTGATATTGGGGGATAGATGATTGTTGTTGTGAGATGTTGTAATTTGAAGGGATGTATGATTGATGTTGTGGAATGTTTTGATTATATGAGAAAAATAGGTTTTGAAGGAACCTGAAACCCTTTACAACTTAAGGTACAAAATGTTGCTCGAGAGATACTAAACTAAGACATCAGCAGCAGCCCAAAACCCAGAACACTAGAAGTTAGAAAATGTTGCTCAAAGGATATAACACTAAACTATCAGCAATAGCCAACAACAACAAAACAACAAAACAATAAGAAAGAAACTAAGACCCAACAACAGAAAAACAAATATAAAATAGACAACAAGACACTACTTCATACTGGTTAAGGTGTTGGCCACCTCAAGTTGTTGGTTCCTATGTCATCCAATCATGTCCAACAATTATTTTTTCTAAACCTCGAAGGATTTCTTCCAGTTAGCCAGCCCTCTAACAACAAGGCCTTTACCACCATCCTTCACTCCTTTTTTCCCTTTACCTTTTGCCAAGTGTTCCTTCTCCATTAACTCAGAAAAATACAATTAGTCCTCTCTAAGCTCATTGATCTTGCAAAACAAGACCTCCAAAGAATTTGCACTATTCTTTACTAAAATGTGACAGGCCTAGAGAAGCTTCTTTATATCCGCATTGGTATCCAATACCTTGGCTTCTAAACTAGCCAAGCGCTGCTCACAAAGGGACTTGAAATCAGTGAATGAACCCTCAAGATCAACAATTTTGTCAATCAGAATATCTGAGGCCGAACCTTTTAGAATATTCTACAAATTCTCCTTCAATCCCCTTATTTTGATGTTGACCCTATTAAATTCCCGGAGAGTCCATTTTGCCAGTTTGAAAGTGCCAGTAGCCCCCACCCTCGCCATGTCAAGAAGCTCGAACATATAGGTGGAATCATCATTAAGATAGGAGAAGACCTCTAACAGGGGATTAACCTTTAGAGGCTCCGACTTCGCATGCTTCTGCTCAACATCCTCCTCCTCCTAAACCATTTTCTCACCCTCAGGTTCCACATTAGGAGAGTTTCAAACTGGGGAATCATCAATTTCCACCACCTTCTCTTCCAAAGCCTTCTCCTTGCAGATCTTCGTGGTATCCTTAACCATATCTTTCAAGGCTTGATTCTTCATCTTGGCAATGCACTTAAAAAACCTTCTAGGCTTATCCTTGGCCTTTGTTGTCATCACATTCTCCTGAAACCCCTCTTTCTTACCACCAACCTCATTATCACCCTGGCCAAATTCCAAAGCATCATCCATGGGTGTGGAATCCCCAAAACCCACCTTTGTATCCTCACCATCAGATTGGGACTACAACTCATGCAGAATAAGACGCTTAGCTGCCCATTTGCCTTTGGGGTTACCCTTCTTCCTCTTTTTCAAGGAGGTAGCCAAAGGGGACGGGGTTCCATCCTCACCATCTTCATTCCACTCCTCATCCTAAACTATGCTGGTTGTTATCATGGAATCTAGTAGCACTCATTCAATGGATAACCCCCCTACGAAACTTGTTTGTTTCCTAGGTTCGTGAAGTTCAAGCACGCAAAACGAGGTGATTTTCAATCCACCTCGAAATGCATTCCAAAGCCTCAAACAGTCAGTTTGAGCATTCCCCTATGTTTTCCTCGCGAAGACCTTTGAAACGAGCTCCTTCGCGAAGTCTCACTGATCATACTTAGTTAAATTGTGAAAGATGCAGTTGTGCCAAAAAAGTGCGCTCTAACTCATCCAAATTTTTGGCTAAGTGTTGAAAGTGCAAGGGCGCCAAAAATCAGCGACCCTGCATAAAAAGTGATTTTCCAAAAATATGTAGAAGCGCTAAACAAGTGCGCTCTTACACATTGTTGTCTAACTCATCCAAATTTTTGGCTTAGTGTTGAAAGTGCAGGGGCGCCAAAAATCAACGACCCTGCATAAAAAGTGATTTTCCAAAAATATGTAGAAGTGCTAAAAGAGTGCGCTCTTACACATTGTTTTCTAACTTATTCAAATTTTTGGCTAAGTGTTGAAAGTGCAGGGGCGCCAAAAATCAGCGACCCTACATAAAAAGTGATTTTCCAAAAATATGTAGAAGCGCTAAAAAAGTGCGCTCTTACACATTGTTTCTAGACTAGTCATTTTTTGTGCAATGGTGCTGAATTTTAGCACCTTTGCACTTTTTCCAGACTTAGTCATTTTTTGTGCAATGGTGCTGAATTTTAGCACCTTTGCACTTTTTCCAGACTTAGTCATGTTTTGTGCAATGGTGCTGAATTTTAGCACCTTTGCACTTTTCTTCCAGACTTCCAATTTTTTACTATGGCATTATTTTTAGCACCTTTGCACTTTTTCCAAACTTAGTCATTTTCTTGGTGCAATGGTGCTGAATTTTAGCACCTTTACACTTTTGGCAGTTTTTATCTTAGTCTCTTCAAACTTACTCTATTTCCATTCCAGACCCCGTTTCTTCGCTCCTGCATCGTTTTCCGTGCCTAGTTGCTTGTTTCACGCTTGTTCAACATCATTTCTCACTTCACGCTTCCCAATGCTACTTTTTCTGCTAATGTCTATTGATTCACCATCCTTGCAGTTTCTCTCCAGATTTCATCAAGTGATCCTAAAGGTGACATCTTCTGATCCAGTGAACTATCCCAGATCTACAAAGAAGCCGTTATGCAACAAGTTGAGGATGACAGTTTTTCCCAAAGCCTCAATACATATCATTTGCGATATACGGCTGACACTTGATAATCTCAAGATGCATCTTCACGGGTGCAAGAAAATCCATTCATTTTCCAGAAGGTCGATCACAAGAGCTCACACCCTTGTAGATTACACAGTTGGCCCAGATGATGCGTTCATACAGGAGACCAAGAGGAAGTATGAAGACTTTGCGCCCAAAGCAAGGAACCATGAAGATTCTTGATCTCCGATGTTGAACATTTTGATGCTTCCCATTATGCATCTTGTAAATATTTCCTGACATTTTATGTCTTTTTGTAAATTGTAATTGCACCAAGTTCGAGATGTAATCTTTTGAAAATAAATTACATTTTGACTTTGGTCAAAGTTAGGTGAGATCTCCTTGAATCGCTCACCTAACTTTCCTTGATTTTCTCAATTAGATTCCTAATTGTGCTCATCTCTCTTTCTATATAATGTGAGGGATTTCTATTGTAAATTTATCCTTTAGTATTTTGCAACGAAGTGCTGCCCTTTTTGAAGCAAAATTGTGAAACTTTGTGTTCATGCTTTGTGAATGAAATTTGATCAATAAAGAAGAAGATTGCAAACTAGACTTTGTGTTGGATTCGATAATCTTGTGAATTGATCTCATTTGGTGGTGATTAGCTTATGGAATCTGAAGGACTCTAAGTAATTCATGTAAACTTTGTGTTACATCCTTTATTTAGATTTTCATTTGTGTTTTGTTTATCTTTGGTTGAATGATCTACAAGACTTTGTGCTTGTAATTGTTCATGCTCTTTGGATACTTTGGATACTTTGGTTGAATGATCTACAAGACTTTGTGCTTGTAATTGTTCATGCTCTTTGGATACTTTGGTTGGATAATCTACAAGACTTTGCGCTTGTAATTGTTCATGTTGTTCGAGGAATTGTTGCGTCTAAGAATACTTTGTGCTTCTAACGTGACAAATGACACACTTTTCACAGATCCACCATTGAAAAAGCTACGAAACGACTTTGTGCCTTCGTGAGCTTTCCCTTTTATTTTACTAGTTTACTGTTAATCACTTATGGTACCTCTACGCTTTGCTTTGACAAGATAGAGGTATTGGCATTACTACTCGTTGTTAGTTTAGAGTTATTAAGAATTAAGGACTTCTAAGAGTGAAGCATTGTAAACATCTTCTCTGAAAAAAGAGAGAAGGATGAATGTAACACACGCCCCCCACTTCGTAAGTATTGTGTACATTTTGTAATTACTTGTTTTTTTTACTATCGCTTCTGTCAGCAGTAAGAAGGGCGCCTCCCCTTTCTGAGAGGAGAGATTCACATCTCACATAGTTGTGGCTGAAGTCCTAGTTGTGTAATCTATCGAAAAGTTGATTACATAATTTTCACCCAACAGTTTTTTGGCGACTCTGCTGGGGACACTACGCATTCGAAAGCCTCATGCTTTCTTTTGAAGTATACCTATGTCCTTTTTCATTGTAATTTATTTTCTTGTAAGTTTTTCAAGGTTTCACCAAGGACATGTAAATGGTTGCTCAAGGTCCTTAGGGAAATGCTTTTGGTCCGTTGAGCCTAGTTCTACCCCTACATGCTCTTCCTGAAGGCTCACGGAAGAACTTTCCCAAGTTTTTTGGTGATGGACAACAACATCCTAACGAGCACGTTGCTACTTTCTACATCACTTGTGGAGTTCATGGTGTTGAATACGAAGATGTATCTATAAGGTTGTTTGTGGAGACTTTCCAAGGTGTTGCTACAGATTGGTTTTATCATCTGGCACCACATACCATCACAAACTGGGCAACTCTCATAGCCAAGTTTGAAGGAAGGTTCAAGCCTCCTGAAGACACTCATGCTTTGTTGGCCCAGCTCACCCAGTTGAAGAAAGAATCTCACATGCCTATGCACGAGTTCATTGCTCACTTCAACAAGTTGACACGAAGATTTCCAACTGTTGCTCAACCTACAGCTGAGAATTTGAAATGTTTCTTTGTAAATGCTCAAGTTCCAGAGGTTGGTTTCCTATTGAGAAGAGCAGCCCCAGCTACTCTTGCAATTGTATAGACCTTGCGATAGAAATTGAAGATGATCTCATTCTTGCTAGGAAAATAAAAATTGAATCAAATGAATCTGAAGAAAGCCCTTCTTTGGAGTTATTTTCTTCCATCACAAGGATGGATCCTATGGTGCAAAGGTCAGTAAATGAGCTACTTGTCCTCAAAAAGCAGCTAGCTCATAATTTTGCTATTGGGAATCAACACAAGTTATCTTCACCTCCGAAGAGGCTTGCTCTTGAGGAACCATTAGTAAAAGCAACATCGAAGCATCCTGACTCCAATCCAAGTGATCTCACTATTCTCTTCTGGGAAAATGAAGCAGACATAGCTGGCGACTCCCATTTCTGGTTTATGCAGTCTCAGAAAGCCATTGATGAAAATCAGAAGGATGAAAGTCATTTTTCTGAAGTTCAAGTGAATGAAGACGATCTTGTCTTGAGATCTAAAAAGATGGACATGCATGAAGGTCTCAGTCAATTTGAAAAGAATGCATCTGTGTTTCGAGGTCATGAACTTGAACACGTGTTGCATAAAAGAATTTCCCAAAGGTATGATGAGGATCTTCTTATAAATAATTTAAATTTTCCTAAGTTTGAAGATGGTGAACATCTTATTCAGGTATGCAGTGCAGTCATATCTTCATCTGAATCACATGAAGGAGATCATTCCGATCAGCATGAGGTTTCCATGGTTGATGAATTAGTTGTTCAAGTAACAATTGGTAAGAAGCATTCAATCTTTGACAGATCAAGGGAATGTCCCATAAGGCATCTTGCTTGGTTGGAGGCCAATGGGAAAACAAAGGTTCCACTTGCACCTGCACGTGAAGATAAACTTGAGGATGTAGCTAAAGATGTATTTGTAGATGCGCAGGAGCAGTCTGGATTCGATGATTCATTTTGGAGCAGCAGTATATTTGATATATTTTTAGAGGTAGTTGAACCTATTCATTTCTTTCATGAAGCAATGCCTCAACTTCATCTACATGTAGCTGCTAATGATCATGGAAGGCATTGCAAGCTATTAAAGAAAGGCATCTATTTTGTTGAACCTGTGAACGATTTCATTTGAGAAGGTTTCATTGATGGCTAGTTTTAATTAGGTAGGTTTTTACCTTTTCAATAAGTGCATTTGCATAGGTTTGTGATTTGTTTTCGTAGATTTGTTTTTGTTGTCGTCGCCTGACTCCAAGCCCAATGGATGGATAAAGGCACTTGAATTTTGGAGTTCTTCTCCCTTCATTCATTTCAAGGAATGGTTGAAGGAAGATCCCTAGCAGGAGCCAACTATTATCATGGAATCTAGCAGCGCTCATTCCACAGATAACCCCCCTACGAAACTTGTCTGTTTCCTAGGTTCGTGAAGTTCAAGCACAAAAAACGAGGTGATTTTTAATCCACCTTGAAGTGCATTCCAAAGCCTCAAATAGTCAGTTTGAGCATTCCCCTATGTTTTCCTCGCAAAGACCTTCGAAACGAGCTCCTTCGCGAAGTCTCACTGATCATACTTAGTTAAATTGTGAAAGATGCAGTTGTGCCAAAAAAGTGCACTCTAACTCATCCAATTTTTTGGCTAAGTGTTGAAAGTGCAGGGGCGCCAAAAATCAGTGACCCTGCATAAAAAGTGATTTTCCAAAAATATGTAGAAGCGCTAAAAAAGTGAGCTCTTACACATTGTTCTCTAACTCATCCAAATTTTTGGCTAAGTGTTGAAAGTGCAGGGGCGCCAAAAATCAGCGACCCTGCATAAAAAGTGATTTTCCAAAAATATGTAGAAGCGCTAAAAAAGTGCACTCTTACACATTGTTTTCTAACTCATCCAAATTTTTGGCTAAGTGTTGAAAGTGCAGGGGCGCCAAAAATCGGCGACCCTACATAAAAAGTGATTTTCCAAAAATATGTAGAAGCGCTAAAAAAGTGTGCTCTTACACATTGTTTCCAGACTTAGTCATTTTTTGTGCAATGGTGCTGAATTTTAGCACCTTTGCACTTTTTCCAGACTTAGTCATTTTTTGTGCAATGGTACTAAATTTTAGCACCTTTGCACTTTTTCTAGACTTAGTCATTTTTTGTGCAATGGTGCTGAATTTTAGCACCTTTGCACTTTTCTTCCAGACTTAGCCAATTTTTTACTATGGCATTATTTTTAGCACCTTTGTACTTTTTCCAAACTTAGTCATTTTTTTTGTGCAATGGTGCTGAATTTTAGCACCTTTACACTTTTGGCAGTTTTTATCTTAGTCTCTTCAAACTTGCTCTATTTCCATTCCGGACCCCGTTTCTTTGCTCCTGCATCGGTTTCTATGCCTAGTTGCTCGTTTCACGCTTGCTCAACATTGTTTCTCACTTCACGCTTCTTAATGCTACTTTTTCTGCTAACGTCTATTGATTCACCATCCTTGCAGTTTCTCTCCAAATTTCATCAAGTGATCCTAAAGGTGACATCTTTTGATCTAGTGAACTATCCCGGATCTACAAAGAAGCCGTTATGCAACAAGTTGAGGATGATAGTTTTTCCCAAAGCCTCAATACATATCATTTGCGATATACGGCTGACACTTGATAATCTCAAGACGCATCTTCGCAGGTGCAAGAAAATCCATTCATTTTCCAAAAGGTCGATCATAAGAGCTCACACCCTTGTAGATTACACAGTCGGCCCAGATGATGCGTTCATACAGGAGACCAAGAGGAAGTATGAAGACTCCGTGCCCAAAGCAAGGAACCATGAAGATTCTTGATCTCCGATGTTGAACATTTTGATGCTTCCCATTATGCATCTTGTAAATATTTCCTAACATTTTCTGTCTTTTTGTAAATTGTAATTGCACCAAGTTCGAGATGTAATCTTTTGAAAACAAATTACACTTTGAATTTGGTCAAAGTTAGGTGAGATCTCCTTGAATCGCTCACCTAACTTTCCTTGATTTTCTCAATTAGATTCCTAATTTTGCTCATCCCTCTTTCTATATAATGTGAGGGATTTCTATTGTAAATTTATCCTTCAGTATTTTGCAACGAAGTGCTGCCCTTTTTGAAGCGAATTGTGAAACTTTGTGTTCATGCTTTGTGAATGAAATTTGATCAATAAAGAAGAAGATTGCAAACTAGACTTTGTGTTGGATTCGATAATCTTGTGAATTGATCTCATTTGGTGGTGATTAGCTTATGGAATCTGAAGGACTCTAAGTAATTCATGTAAACTTTGTGTTACATCCTTTATTTAGATTTTCATTTGTGTTTTGTTTATCTTTGGTTGAATGATCTACAAGACTTTGTGCTTGTAATTGTTCATGCTCTTTGGATACTTTGGTTGAATGATCTACAAGACTTTGTGCTTGTAATTGTTCATGCTCTTTGGATACTTTGGTTGGATAATCTACAAGACTTTGCGCTTGTAATTGTTCATGTTGTTCAAGGAATTGTTGCGTCTAAGAAGACTTTGTGCTTCTAACGTGACAAACGACACACTTTTCACAGATCCACCATTGAAAAAGCTACGGAACAACTTTGTGCCTTCGTGAGCTTTCCCTTTTATTTTACTAGTTTATTGTTAATCACTTATGGTACCTCTACGCTTTGCTTTGACAAGATAGAGGTATTGGCATTACTGCTCGTTGTTAGTTTAGAGTTATTAAGAATTAAGGACTTCCAACAGTGAAGCATTGTAAACATCTTCTCTGAAAAAAGAGAGAAGGATGAATGTAACACACCCCCCCCACTTCGTAAGTATTGTGTACATTTTGTAATTACTTGTTTGTTTTACTATCACTTTTGTTAGCAGTAAGAAGGGCGCCTCCCCTTTCTGAGAGGAGAGATTCACATCACATAGTTGTGGCTGAAGTCCTAGTTGTGTAATCTATTGAAAAGTTGATTACATAATTTTCACCCAACACTGGTATCTGAGCCAGAAGAGCCAGAAGCCTCACTAGGAATATTCTCCTTGCCCTTAATTGAAGAGGCAGGGATAAGGGCTTTTACATGGTCCATAATTAACAATAAGGCCATGTAGGATCGGTTCCCTCCTATTTTTTAAGTGTGCATATATAGAGACCTCCATGGAAGACAAGAGAAAGAACGGAAAGGAAATAAACAACCCATGCCTAAAATGGTTTAAAAGAGTAAAATGATGGCCAAGGATTGTAGTAAACCTACCTTCCAGAGTCACATATCGCATTATTACTTATGCAATATTCGCCCATATCTTCTTGAGAGACTTCTGCTCATAGCCCCAAGCCTCCATCTTGATGAGTTTTTTCCATTCATCTTTAAAAATTTAAGTCATTGCCTCCTCGTTACTCTTCTTGTCTTTGAAGAATTTACGGCCAACCATAGGCAACCCAATCACTGTAACAATCAACTCCTCATTGATATCAACAACCAAGCCCCTCATCTGAAGTTTTTGGTTGTGCCAACAAGAAACAAACTCCACCGAAGCATTCAAGTTGTGACCACGCAGTCTTTCCAAGAACAACGTAAAATTCCCATGTTGGAGAATCCTCCAAATTTTCTTCTTTCTTAGGCTCGCACAAGAATGAGGCTCAATTATGCTTTTTTCGCCTCCCATATTCACAAGAACCAACATCAGAAAACCTTGGCAATTAGAATTCGTCTGATAGCCAACAAGCCGAACGATACCCACAAAGCGTGTGAGTCGAGAGTTGGTACTAATGGTTAAATAACACCACCGCAAAAACTCAGCCAAAACCATCATTTCTCATTAAGATCCTAGCTACCTCGGGAAGGAGAGAGCCTTCCTCCCACGCTCGATACTCATTAACCCTGATAGCTTCATCGGCAAAAAAATCTGCCAATGAATTGTCTTCTCGAAATATGTGAGAAACACAGGTTTCTTCACAAGAACTCAACATAATTATAACATCCTTTATTAATTGATCAACATTCCAGCTAGGATTATAGGTGCCACGTAGATAATTGATGATGTTTAAAGAGTCACCTTCCACCCATAGTTTAGAGTAACCCCTATCCACAACATACTTAATACTTATAAACACAACCTCCACCTCAACACAGTGTTGTAGAATGTTAGATGAGAGGATAGATGATTGATTTTGTGGGATGTATGATTGATGTTGTGAATTGTTAGATGAGGGGATAAATGATTGGTTTTTTGTGATAATGATTGATTTTGTGAAATGTTAGATGAGAGGATAGATGATTGATTTCGTGGGATGTATGATTGATGTTGTGGAATGTTAGATGAGGGATATTTTGAATGATTTGGGATGTATGTGCTTGTAAGAATGTTAAATGTGGAAGATTGTGGATGACTTGGGATGTAAGTGCTTATGGGTATGTTGGATGTGAAAATTTGTGAAGTTTATGGGATGGATGAAGAGATTTGATGATTAGGAATGGATATAGTGAAATGATTAGATGGAGTAAATTGTTTGTGATAAGTTGTTTGCAAAGGGATGTCATGTTGAATAGGTGGCATATGTGTGTTGTCCTCTAAAGTAGGCATAACCCCTAATGAGGATGGTAGTGGGGTTTGGTAAGCATTTGAGGTGACCAAAGAAGGCATGTCAAACTCATGTTGAGTATCACCCATGGTTGTGGTAATGTTTGACTCATTTTGACTGGACTCCATGAGTTTTCTATGTAGAGACCAAGCATTAAGACCTTGGTGAATGATGTGTGTGATGAAAAAGTTGGATAATTGATGATTTGGTAGAAATTCAAAAGCACTTGGGTGGTATTGGCACAATCAAAGATGAAATTTTCAAAAATCATTTTTTTTGGTATTTTCTATGTTTAGTAAATCACATTTTCGGAGGCCTTCATAACGAAACTTGGGGTCAATACTATCATCGGTCCATTGAAATGGCTATCAAAGGCATACTTTTCAAGGGACTAAAATTAGAGCTCTTGGAGATCTTTTTGACGATATTGTAAAGAAGTCATAATTTCGACCACTAAGTTAGGAGTTATGACCTTGCCAAGTTCGGGTAGTAATGAATGGTATAATTTAAGGACTTTGACCCAAGATTTTGATGATGAAGTCATAATTTCAACCACTAAGTTAGGAGTTATGACCTTGCCAAGTTCGGGTAGTAACGAATGGTATAATTTAAGGACTTTGACCCAAGATTTTGATGATGGACTTAATTGGGGTGCCTTAGGTCTATTCTACATCTACTTGGGTGATAGCCTAAAATTTTGATCAATGGTTTGCAAGCTCAAAAGGAAAATAAGATTGATACTAATTGGATGTGCCACAATATTTATCAAATGCGCCAAGATACTAATCAGATGTGCCACTATACAGGTTAAATGAGTCAATGTA
This sequence comes from Sequoia sempervirens, assembly GCA_007258455.2. Lineage (NCBI taxonomy): Eukaryota > Viridiplantae > Streptophyta > Pinopsida > Cupressales > Cupressaceae > Sequoia > Sequoia sempervirens. The sequence goes on from VDFB02271358.1 coordinate 1,221,127,887, forward strand.
CTAATCAAATGTGCCAATGTATTGATCGAAAGTGCCAAAGTAGGATCAAATGTGCAATTATGTAAATCAAATGTACAAAAGGACAATCAAATGTGCCACTTTGGGTATCAGATGCGACACAACAAAAATTAGATGTACAATTCTGCCTCAGCGATGCACAAATAGAATATCGGGAAATCAAAAGTGCTACAAAAGGTCTCAAATGCATAAGTTTAGACTCAAAAGCATAGTTTTGTATGCAAAAGCACAATTCTATGTAAAAGTTAATAAATTTTCCAAGTTTTTGGACTAATTTTAAAAAATGAAAAGAGACATAAAACAACAGACAAGATGGAAAATGATTTTAAGGGAGTATTTTTAAATGGTGTTTTACTGGTCTTCATAAGAAAACACGCCAAACATACAAACCTAATAATAAAGATGTGTCACACTAGTGCGGGCCCAAGCAATAAAATATCGTAGGATTACACATGCACGTTCCACTCTCAAGAAGGAATAGATAGGGTTCCCCTTTCCCCTTCCCTTGAAGTTTTGACACCTCCAAATGAATTGTAACACCCCTCCGTTTTGGATATTTGGATCGACAGTGTTTTCTTGGTAATGCTTTGTTATGCTTATGATGTGACTGTGGAACTTGGTGATCATTTGATCATGAACTAATTAGTGATGCATATGTTATATTATAATTTGATGATTGTGTCTGAGTATGCTTTGACTTTAGAACTTGGTTGCTTTTGATTGCAATTGTTAAATGATGTGAAAGTTATATTTTGATGTAATGTTATTTTATTCTGATGTTATCTTTATGGCGTGTTTTGGATTAACATAGAAGATATTTGATTTAATGATGTTTATGCTATTGATCATATCATGGATGTTAGATGCGTTAGTTAGTGATACTGTATTGGTGAAGGGGACGGGATTGTATCACTCGCTTGCGAGCGCCCTACAATTCTGAGATTTCCTCTTCACGGTGTGTTTGATCATATTATATATATATATTGCACATTCGACATGCTCTTTGTTGCAGGTTGACAGGTACATGACATCGACTCCACCTGGCTTCACAGGTCTGAGCGTGTCCATTTACCAACGGTAATCGATTGGGAGATAGTAACTAGGTTTTCCGTCCCAAGTCCGTCGTCCTGTTGTAAGTTGTGGTGTCATGACTAAAGTGTTGTCCTTGTCATTGTGCAGTTTGATTGTTATGTATTTATTTAATTTATGGTTAGAGCTTAATTAATTATCCTTATTTTATAAAATAATTAATTAATATTGCATTGTTGCTTGATTTAATTGTGAGTTAGTTAAAAGTCAAAGTTAAATATAAAAGTGAATTAGTTAATTAAAAATGTAAATAATTATTTAAAAATTAATATTGTTGAAGATAACTAGATATTATCTTTTTATTAATATTAAATTAGAAAATCATGTGTAGATAATATCTTGATTTAATAAATTATTTTAATTAAAATTGTAGATAAGTTGTGCTTTTAAAAGCTGGAAAAAGGACCAATAAGAGAGGAGGCTTTTTGAGAAAAGAAAGCGGAAGAGCCTGATTGATTTTTTTTTTTGTTTTGATTTATTATTTTTATGAGAGTTATTCACAGACAGGAGTTTTCTCTTTGTTTGGCGATCTGGAGATAAAAAAAATAAAAGAAAGGAATTTTGTTGGCACTTCTGGAGAAAATAATTGTTTTGAGGATAGATTCGAAAGGAGAGCTGTAGGAGGAGATCGAGGGGAGGCTATGGAAGGGATTCTTCATCAGACGAAGGACTTCAGGTTCTTCTAAATTATTATTTCTTTAGTTTATTGTTCTGAAATTAAACTTTCGCTGAAATGTTTTCATTTGAAAATTAATCCGTGTTTGTGAAAGAGGATTATGTAGTTAGAAATTGTCTTGAAAAGAAAATCTTTTATTTTTGTGGATTAAACTTGCATAACCAGATTTAGGTTGTCTGATATAAAATAAAATAAAATAAAATAAATAAAAATAAATTATTCTTTTATTAAATATATATTCTCTAAGGTAAACATATTTGTATGTATTTAAAGGTTTATAAAAAATATATATATATATATATATATCCATTGTGTAAATTTTGTGTATGTAGAAAAATTATATGCATGTTTATGAGTTTTAGTATTCTGGATTTCTTTATTTCCAGAGAAAATAAATTATATTTAAATTATTCTTTTTGGGTTTCGTATGTTGTTAAAAAAAAATGAAATTATTATTATTATTATTATTTTAAAAAACGCATTTATTTATTTGTTTAAATTTTCGTGCCTGTGTGTTTGGACGGAAGTATGGATTTTAAAATAAATATAAATAAATATAAAATAAAAATTATAAAATTTTATTGGGGAAGGACCCCTGTACCCCTGCGTGTGGTTAAGGCCACGACAGTCAAGGACTGCCGTACCCAGCAGCCCAAGTGGCTGCTGGCATGGCAGCCCTTGGCTGTTGTGCACGGCCATTGGGGAGGCCGCAGCCTCCCTAGTGGGAGGTACGCAGCCCCCTCAATGGAGGTGCAACCCCCTCCACCCACAGTACTTTGTACTGTGGGATCCTCCATATAACGTGTGTTTGATTAGAATTTTAATTCGTTGAAAATTTTCTGTGCGATTTGGTATTTAAATTTATATATTATTTAATTTATATATATATATTATATATTATTTAATATATATATATATATATAAATTAATTAATAGTTAAATTATATAATATGATTTAAAAGAAAGATTTTAATATATAAGTATTATTATATATTATGAATTTAATATGATTATTTTACAAGTTATAGGAATATAGTTTAATTGAGGAAATCAGAGTTATGCTATGAAGTTTTAGTAAATTGATTGAACAAATAGGATTAAAGTATTAAATTTAAATTCCTCAATGGTGCTAAGTGAGTATTAGATAATTTAATGATTATTTAAAAAGCTGATTTTAAAATCAATTACCTTTATTTAGAAATTTCTATTTTTCAAATTATTATAGATAATCAGGAAATCATTAAATATAAAAAATAATGTTTCAAAGGCATATGATTAAATGATATTTTAATAGTTAAAAGAGGAGCATTAAAATGATTATCTCATTTGTATAGAGGAAATATAGTTAACGTATGACCAAATGTTTTATTTAAAATGTTGATTTTGATTAATTAATTTATTTTATATTTGAAATATGGATTAAGCAATTTAGTTTAATTGTTTATTTATTAAATGTCTTGATTTTGAATATATTCGTGAAACTTAGAGATATAAGAATGATTTATTTTAACTGAATGAATTTGTTTATTATAATACCTCAATTATGAATATAACTGTTAAACGTAGAGTAAGGGTTGATTATTTTATTCAGATGACTTTATTTATTAGAACGCTTTGATTAGGGAAGTTAATTGTGAAATTTAAAGTAAATAATTGGGTTGTAAATACTTCAATGTTGGGAAATGAATTGGTATATTTGATTGAGTAAATGCAAGATTGAAAGCGTGTTTGGCCGGGTTTAGGAAACCCTTACGTTAGATATTGAGTTGCACGGAATGCTTTTTCTATCGTGTTTCTTTCATTCACCAATAATACGTATAAATGGGGTTAAGGGTCTATGTAAAGTCTTCCATAGAAGTTCTCTAAAAGAATTGGAATGTTTTTGTGTAGTGGTTCAATTTGTGAGTCATGTTGGGAATGGTGTAGAGTTGTACTATGATGTTTGTGCAGGTTTCCTGAGCGAGGATTTGTACCTCCTAGAATAGGAGAGGGTGATGAGATTTGTACCTCCTTTGGAAGGAGTGTGTTTTCATATTTGGTTTCCTCCAGTGTTTGGAGTGAGTTCCATGCTTTGTTTCCTCCTTGGATTAGAGAGGTTATGTTGTCTAGTTATCTATTGTGGTATTGTACCTTGTGTGTTGTCGATAGGAGAGTGGCTCTTTGTGGGGGTCTGGCACACAAAGGGGCGCCAGGGTAACTCACCTAGAGTTTAATTAAGTGATAATCTAAAAGAATTAATGGGGATATTTCACACTAATAAAGATAAAGAATGTCTCTCTCATGAAGCAGAGTGAATGATAAGGCTCGAGATGAGATGGGACGCATAGTTTTGCGTGAGGGTCCGCGGCTGGTAGAGGCAAGCCAGGGTAACCCAGGATGGGGGTCTGATAGCCTAGGAAGGTTGAGCCAGGGTAACTCATGGCAATTTATGCATGACACTCTTCCTATGTCGACAGTTAATTAGTTATTGTGTGATGTACATGATCTTTGTTCTCTGGAAGCATTGTAACCTCGTGTTAAGTGATATTGTGATTGTAGTTGTTAAGTGACTTTGTGATTGTAGTTGTTAAGTGATTTGTCATTGTAGTTGTTAAGTTGTTTGTTGTTTCAGTTCAGTTATGTTTTAGCTTGTGTCTAGTGGTAGATGGTCTTGTGTAGGAATTCCTTGTTACTATCTCCTAGCACGGAGGGAGTGGGACCTTTTGGATTCCACGTGGTCGGGTGGCATGCATCTTAATCCGTTGGTTCTTCTTCTTGTTCTGTGGTCGAGATTTCCAGATGGAGAGCTCACGGGAATCAGTTTCTTCTCATGCCTTGTTCTCTCAGTACTTATTTGTATTTTATTACCCCTCATTTGTTATTGAGGCAGAATTTGTAATATGTTATCATAATTGTTGGATTTACCTCATTTGGGAAATGAGTATTGTAATCTTATTGTAAACATGTTGTAAGCTATATTGTTTGGAATCATGTGGCACTTCATATTCTTGGATGTAAATTTATTATGAATGGAATGTATGTGAACTTTAATTGTTAAGTAATTATATGATATGGTTTTAATTCATGTTCCGCATTTGGTTTCAGTCACGTAGCCTTAGGGAAATGGTTGGCAATGGTTAAGTGAACTTGTATGTTAATTGTTCTTGTTTAAAAAAAAAAATTAGTTCGTTTGTTTAGTAAATTGCAACTTTCCCTAGGGTTGGTGGCGTTACATGAATCCTATCTCTCCTCAAGACTGTACATGGGTAATTTCAGGCATGACACTATACCTTTCATCACATCTAGATTAACGGTTGAAGGTCTTAGGTCTCTAAAAACAAGGTTCGTAGTGGTTCTCAAAACACTAAACTTGTTTGATAGCTCTTGAGACTAGGGGGTCTCTCCTCTTCTTCTCACCAAACAAGTCTCGACAGACTAAAGATCTTACGATTTGGCTTGAACGACGTTGCCCACACTTTGAGATACAACTTTCGCTTTCCCCCCTTTATATACATCGTTAGTAAACATGATTGAAATTTCCCTTAAGGTGATGAAATCCCCAAGCAGGCCCCTTACTAAAATTAAAATGAAAATACTAGTGTCTTCTATTCTTAAGTTCGCATGAAGCGCAAGGGAAGAGCATACTTTACTAATACTCCTTAAGGTAAACTTGACAAAATGTGAAAAAAAAGTGTTTTTGATCCCTAGCTCGCACTAGATGCAAAGAGAGAGTATACCCATTAGAAGTTCACCAAACACGACATACAAGATTCACTAATTAAATCCCAAATGAAGTGTGCAACTAATTTAAAAATCAAAGCAATTTAAGATTCTTGCACCAAATTCATCGGCAATCTATTTTACCCTATCTTCTCCTAGTGATTGTCAAGCTGCACAAATTAATTAGTTCCAAACACTCATGCAAATGTCAAGTTAGAAAAATCAAATTCAGTGAATCAAAAGTGTCACTGCGTATATCAAATGTGCCAAAAATAGTATTAAAAGCATTGTTTTACCTATCAAATGTGCCACTATACCTATTAGTTGTGTCGTTCTGGTTATCGGAAGTGCCAAACCACAGTTAGATGCACCACTTCTCTATCAAATGTGTCGTTTTATAAAAATGAACTTGCAAACCGAGAAAAACACAAAGATTAGATGCATCTCTCTAACTATCAGATGCGTCAATATGTTGTCAAAAGTCTCATTTCACTATCAGAAGTATTGTTCAAAAGCGTTGTTCTAGAATGAATTGTGTCATTCTACACCTATGACCTAAAAATTCAAGGAAAGTCAATGCAATGTTAAAATCAAGGACGTGGGTCCCATCGGTTGTGCCATAATGTGAATAGAAGAAATAAGATCAATGAATTCAATAAAAGAAATGAATCAATAGCAAGTCCAATTCAATGATCAAATAACCTAATCTCAATGAAGCATGTGCACAAACATGAAAGCAAATGAAATCAAATTAATCTAACTACTTTACCTCCACTAAAATGCCTAGCCTTACTCCATTGTAAAATGTAAATTATGCTAATTTGAATAGTGTGTGGATTGCTCAAATTCTTTAGCATTGTTAGCAAAAACAATGTAAAATTGAGTAAAGTTTGGATGCAAAATTCGTGGAGAGATTGAATGGCTAAATGATGGGTGTTGTATAGCTTTCGGAGATATCAAATCAACGGTGTAAGATGTGAGATGAGATCAATGGATGAGAATGTTTGAAAGATCATCAGGAAGTGCACGTGGCATGTGTCAGGATGAGGGATTGTGATGAGGATTCAAGTGGTTGCATGATCAAAGGGTTGACTATACATGAGAGGATGAAGTGGAAATAAGTGGGAGAACTAAGGATGCTTTTTAGTCAACTCACTAAATTTAGAGATAGTCACTAAATTTAGAGTTGGAGGAATAAAAATAAAATGATATAATTAGGAAATAAATAAAATAATGATTTTATTTATTTTTAGAGGAATGTGCAAAGTCAAACTAAATACATTAAATAATTTATTTAATTTTGGAGGAATAATTAACTAATTAATGTGGGATGAGGAGAATACATTATTTTAATTAAATAATTAAATGTGGATAGAAGAATAATTAGAAATTTAATTAAATAATAAAATTTATTTAATTAATATGGATGGAAGAATAATTGAAAAATAAATAAATAATGAAAAATTATTTATTAATATGGATGAAGAAAAATTAGGAAATAAGTGGTTGAAGAAAAATGATTAATTAATTAATTATTTAATTAAACTTGATGAGTGAAAATGGTGAAATAATTAAATAATTAAAGTGGGAAATGTGTTAGCTTGATCAAATAATTAAAAAATATTTAATGAATAGTGATGAAATGATTGATGAATGATGATGACGGGAAATGATGATGTTTTGAAAGAAATGTGTTAGACATTTTTAGATGTCTACACATACAAACTACAAAAGACCTAAGGGCACTTGTAAGACCTACAAACATTAGATGAGAGCAATCCCATAATGTGTGCTACTTTTTGGCCTAAGTGGGATGTTCAAAATCAACATTATTTTTTATTATTTTGTTATAAATTATAGAGAATAAATGATCAAGAATTTAATGATGATGTAAACTAATGAATTGTAAAATTTCTAAGTAGATTCAAGTTAAAATAATAAATAATTATTTTTATCAATTTTATTTTTTTTATACTTATTTTTATTGTCATTATTCCATGTTGCATAACTTTCACTTCAAATAAAACAATTTCATGACTTCCTATAATTAGATCATTAACTCCAATGTCTAGTGCATAAATATTTTTTGGTATTTTTTATCAAATGTTTTGTTTATTATTAATTTTTTAATTATTACTAAAAATAAAATCAAACCTACATTATTCTATAATACATTTCTCTTAATATATATCATTTTTATTTATTTACCATTAAAATAATGCCATCTATGTTGAGTGTAGTGCATTTTATTTTTTATTTTTCTAACAATGTTATTTTTCCTAATGTCTTAAATAGAGCTCATTGTTTTTTCATCATAGAGCTACATTCATTATAGAATTAAAAAATAATATATATTAAAAAGCATATACATATTGTATTTTTTTAAAAGCTAATACTAAGAGCTACACATTACAAATGACATTTCCACATGACTTCATTTGATCCCCTAAAAGTTAAAGTGTTTATTTTGATAACATTTTGATAGGTGCAAAGGAGACTCCATCGAGGGTTTGATTTAAGCCTATGGGGGTTCTATCCAAGGGGATTTGATCTAAGGAAGCTTTATCTAATCCCCTTCAATCAAGCACCTTTACATAGAACTCCTCTAGGCTTAAATCATTATTTTTTCTAAAAAATATTTGATTTTAAGAAAAAATAAAGATGTCCCACAAAGGGGTCACTATTGTGGGGTCATCCAAATCCTAAGGGCACTTGTAAAGCCTATAGGCATTATATGTAAGACCTACAAGCATTATGTATCTCTTCCTCCATATTCTTTCATTTATGTGTAAATGCATTATATTTAAGACCTATGGTCACATGCAATGCCTATGGGCATTATGTGTTATACCAAGAAGCCAAGAGGGGGGGTGTTTTGAGGAGGCTCTTTAAAGGGCTCTAATAAGAAACTTTATAATACCTCTTTTAGCATCATTCTAAGAAAAATGGGATCTAAATTATGACAAGAAGTTTATCATATAGTCTGAAATACATATCTTCATGTTTTGACATATATTTTATCTTCATGGAATGTTTGTCAAAGAATTCTTTTGTCACTAAGGATACTTTTTTTTAAGAAATTGATAACATGAACCCCATATAAACATTAAGGGAGACTGTTAGAGCATCATTTTTATTTGGTGATCTTAGTACTTATTACACTTATTTATAGGTGGTCCTAACAACATTAATAATGGTCTATTATAATTATGAGGTTTATGCAATGCCCACAATTCACAAATGAGAAAACCATACAAAACATGACCAATTTTTTTCAAATTTTTTTCTCACACGAATGTTCTATATACCTAAAAAAGTATAGTGCACACAAATGCTTTGTCATCATATGCAAAACCATATGAATACAAACATGTGAAGAATATATGTTAAAAGTGTGTAAGGTTTGACTCATAGGAAAGTGACACACAACTCTACACAACATACTCAAAAAATTTGAATCCTCCTAATAGTTAAGTGGCATTAATGTGGCGTTGATGCGATTTTGACACACCAACATGTTGGTACAAAAAAGGTTCCCCTACATGGAAGGTGGCTAGCCTCAAGAGACATCATTGACTGCATTCACAAGATTTACCATAATTTTCCATTTGAAGAGCCATTTCATTAGTCTATTCAAGGGGCTACATAAGAATATCAACAATCGTTCACATGGAAATTGAGGTTTCTGGTCACTATTAGGTAGCATAAACCTTTTGATTCACCTTTAAACATGTTTATGATTTTCATTTCAACTCATTAAAGTTTTTGTGAGTGATTTCCAACATTAATTTGAGTGAGAAGTACAAATTAAATACATATAACAACAAACATTTCATTCAAAATCAAAATTACAAGAAATGGAATACAAAGAGTCATTCATGATATATTGCCCATGTTTGAAAAGAATAATGTTTCTAATTTTTAGGATAGCAAAAGATATCTAAAAATAAAAAAATTCATCATGTGTAAGTTAAAAAGTCATTTACAATTTTCTACCTTATGTGAATAGAAATTTATCATCAAGCTCTAAAACTAAACTAATCTAACAACAATATTGAAAGAGCAAAAAAGAATAGGGAAAGAAGAAAAGTGAAAGAATCTAAACTTTGAATCCTCCATACACCATTCAGCAAATGGACAAATATGATGCAAAACTGATCCTCGCTTAACCTATTACCTACAATCGAAATGCAGGATAGTGTGGTCTTCAAAAGAATAAATGTAACATTATGATTGATGTCAATTTTTTGTTTACTCAAATGTGTTCATATTGACCACACAAAACATCTCACCATTAGCAAGACATTCATGGTATGGAACACATCAATTTCATCAAACATTCATTGAATCAAATGAATGGAAAAATAGAAAAACAAATTTAATATTTGAAAAACACCATAAAAAATACCCAAAAAAGGGAGTATATTTGATATGTTGTATTTCAAAAATGAATTTATAAAGGTTTCCTTACAAAAGTTTTACAAATAAGTATTCATAGGTCACTTTGGATGTGGAAAACTAAAAGTCATTCCCTCCAAAAACACAAAAGAGACAAAATACATGGAATATAAAAAGGCACCTTGTCCTTTTATACTGTTATCCTATTATGTCTTTCCATTCTAGTAAAAAATTGACTTGTGAATGAGTATCACAAAACTTTTGCACACTCTTAACTATCTCCAACATCCTTCTCCAACTATCCTATTGATGTTCAGTGAAAATAAGCTTGTGTTCACATTCATTCAGTGAAATTATCCAATGATAGCTCAACGAGGTGGATACCAAGCTTGTATTCACATTCATCATCCCTATCTTGACTCATTTGAAGAACAAGCAACTCAATCTTGATTTGGTATGAGGTAGTGTGCCCTTTTTAACAATCGTCTCTCCATGTGTAGCATTTCTTCATTTAGCATGATCACGTTAGCCGTATCACTATCAATAATATATAGTCAACAATGAAAAAATATCAAAATCATCTAATAGAAATCAATAATTGATTAAACCAACTGATATTAATCAAACTTGAACAATCATCTTGATTGATGCTTCTACACAACTTCTTTTGGCCAAATAACCCTTCAATCAATTGTTGTAACTTTGGAATTTGGGAGGAGCCTCGAACAAAAACTTCATCAATTTCACTTGCTACTATTCGTGTATCTACTAAACATAGTCGCACAGGTCATTGTTAAAGATCTTCAAATTTGGCTTTGCTAATTTTGGAACATAAGTCAGAAGTCGGCACTTCCGTAGAGGCACTCAATCTCAATATTTGTTTCAGCTTGATCATCACAAACCTGTTTTGACAACTTTGCAAGCTCTGCTACTACAAGGATACGCTTGTATTCATGTTGAACCAACTTTAATTCAGCATTATTATGAGTAAAACCAAAGTCTTTTGCGCTCCTAAATATGGTAAGTAGGCAAAATGCCAATTCACTCCCATCAGATCATTCGGTCATATGTTACTTTCAGGAGTAGACGTACCAAGCCAAGTAATTGAAATTCTCCTAGTCGGCTTCCATGTTCCCTCCTCAACACGATATACTTAAAGTTTTAACGAGGCAGTAGTATTATCCAAGCCTCTTAATTCTCCAAATGATATTGCTTAGAAGTTCCTAAAGCCTTTTCAACGAATCAATTTCGTGAATATCCTTCAATTTATGCCCTTTAGAAATTCCCATTAACTAAAAATTGTTCGAGGTCTCGATGCTCAGGAAATGGGGCTTCTATAAGTTGCATATTCGGGTTTTAAAAGTTTGAATTTCATAAGCTCTAGAGTTCATAGTTTCTTTCAGAAGTTAACAGTTAAACCTTCACTTCCGAGGACCGAGACCACAAAAACTAGGAGTTTGGAGTTTCGGAGACTCCCAGACTTCTGGAGATTAGAATTAATGCTTTGTTTGTTTGAAACCTTGAAACCTAAATCCAAAGTCTGAGATCAGGTTTTTGAAGGTTTAGACTTCTAGTCATTTAAGAATATTTTTATTAGTGATTTCTTTGGTAACCTCGAGGTCCCAAAATATGTTCCCAAATAGCTGTGCAACTGTGTGCCAGTAAATTTAGATCCTTTCAGTCTGGAGCAAGGGTGTTTAGATCTTTAATTAGTGTTTGAACATTAAGAAATATGACCACCATAATAGTCAAAATTGTTGCTAATCCATCTATAATATTCCTGTAGTAATTGTGTTGATTGTAATAAGACAATTTAGGCATGGATGATATCTTGTAGCGGTTCATTTTGATCTTCCCTTGGTATAGCAATTAATTTTGACTTTCAAATAAAGGCCCTTGAATCATTGATGAGTTTACCTCCATTCATGAACCAAATGGGAAGGCACTTGTATCTCCCATGCTGGTAGAAGTCATGGAATTTGGCTTTAAATCTATAAATTGAAATTGTTTATGAATTTCTAAAACCTTTTCAATGGATCCAATTAGTGTTTATCCTATGGTCATGCTTTCCCTGGCATTTCGACTCCTCAATTATTCGGGGCCTAGAGACTTGATGTTTGGGATCTCAGGGTCTCAGCCTTAGGGATCTTAAGGTGTAGTGATAAATTTTCAAATGAAAGCAAATTTAACTCGAGGTCTAACTATGAGAAACTTTGGGCTTCTACGTGGCTCAGAATTTCGGGTGTTGCAATGATGTGCCCACGAGGTCACTAGTGTGATATTTTCCTTCTTCAGTGGTGTTCAGAAGATTTATTGCATTTTGCACCACAAGAATTTTACGAAGCTCGAGTGCTTTGGATAAAAATGTAGAAAAATACAAGCTTTTGATTTGTAAGCAAAATCCTTCATAGGATCTTAGAAGATTGATGCTGAGGCATAGCATCATTAATAATCTTCAGATAAAGATGATAACATCATCCACGTTGAGCGTGACCAGCTTGTCCTCTCCTCAAATAGACCAATGCCTTTGAGATCCAGGTTGACGTAATACAAGCAAGTTTGTTCAGAACATCATAATTCATTTCTTTGGCTTTTCAACAGTTAACCAAGAAACCACATCATCCATGGTGATAATTGTATCTGACATCATTAGGTGGTTGCTGAAATGTCTCTTGCTGATATCCTATAGACATGAAACCATGTAACAACAACAACAAACTTTCAAATTTGGTTCGTCAATTAAATGCCTAATACTCTAGTGGTGCAAAATAGTAGGTGTGTTCACATGGATTGCCTAGTTTCAAATCGAATTTGATATCCAACTATCTCTCCTATATTTTCAGCTCTTTCAGTAGCCACCAAAATTGTAGATATTTGAGGAGTTTGTGTACAAATTATGTTACATTGAGCACCATTAACTGATTCTATCTGATCTTCAAGTATAAATTGAGTTAGTTGAATAGTGTTACCATGACCAATCTCACCTAAAACCACAAGTACCTTGTTATTTGCAACAACTTGTATACAAATCCAATTTGCAATTCTACAACAATTAATGCACATTTAATTTACAAATCCAAGATTTTTTTGCAAGTTTCTAAAGCCTTTGCAACAAATCCACATTGTTTATATCCTACAATACCTACCTTCCATGGTGTTTCATCTTCTTATTTGAATCTGACAGTTGGGTGTGCCAATGCCCTCATCATTTAGGATCTCGAGGGTTGGCCTTCCGTATTTTAGAGTTTATTAACATAAAGGAGGGGTAAATTTTTTATTAAAACAAGAAGCACAAAGCAAGGGCATTGCATAGCCCTATCAAGCTCCACCAAGTGATCCAACTATTGAGACAAATCCAGGGGTCTGTTGAGACAAATCCAGGGGTAACTGACCCCAGTCCACCAAATTCCAATCATGAACATGATCAGAAGCCCATTTAGCCAAACAATCAGCAACAACATTTCATTCTCTAGGAATATGAGTGAAAGTAACAAAATCCAAAGAAGCACAAAGTTTAAGAATCTGTTCTACAATCAAAGCCAAATGCTAGCTAATATCCTCTAAATGCCGCCTATTCAACAAGTTCACCACAACCTGGAATCAGACTCACATATGATCCTTCGCCACCCCAGTTGACTTCCACGCTCCACAGCCGATAAAATGGCCTGAGCATCCATTAAATTATTAGTATGAAGACCCTTATAAATAGAGAAGATAAACTTAACATCTCCAGAGCTGTCCCGACCAACACCACCAATTCCCGCATGACCCAGGTTTTCTCAAGAGCCATCTGTGTTGATTTTTAAGACTCCCTGAGGTGGAGGAGACCATCTCCCCTCCCTATTCACCTTTGGGGTAGGATGTTGTTGTACCCAAACCAATTTTTTGCTTCATTAAGGCATTTTGCTTAAAAGAGTCTAAACCTTGCTAAAATGATGTCAAAATATAGTTTTCAGGCAAGTCAAATATGGACTTCGGTCAATGTCATGTCAGTCATCAGCAGCAATTGGTCAATACCTGGAGGTCAGAACCTGAACCTGGGACTCAAAGCAGGACATGTGATGATGGAGAAGCGCTTCATGATGAAATTATACTCCTACAAGGTCAAATCAGTGGCCTGAATAGTGTTTATGGAGGATGAAACAGATGAAGATTTCAAGCAGAAAGCAAATCTGCGCCTCTGTAGCCCAAGGGCGCCCTTCTTTTTGAAGGCCCAAATCTTGTTGCATGTGCTTGCAAATACATTTAATCTCTTCAAAATTAGTCCAGCTTTCCAACGAGCTATCAAACGAAGTCACCTGAAGTGCAGAACTCCGGCAATCGATGTCAAAAGCTGAAGGTACGAAGAGGTTGCATGTCACCGAGATATGTTGAATTGCAGTTTTTGCACCCTTGTAGCCCAAGGGCACCCTTGAATTTGACCCCTCAGATGATTAAATTTGCAGATGTCGTCTTCCTGAGATCTTTTCTAATCTAGTCTAGCTCCACAACGCACCAGTTCGCGAGATGATCTGACAAGTTGAGTGACTGTGGCAGAGGTTCTACCGAGAACGTAAATCAGAGGGTGGAGAAATGTTGAAATACATACCTGTACCTTTGTAGGCTAGGGGTGCCCAGCCTTTAGACCTGCCAGATGAGGTTTTTAGCATTCACAGTCTTCACGAGACTTGTGCGCAATTACTCCAGCTATCCAACGAGTCTAGCCATCAGCCTCTGGGATTTGTCAAATGCCCGTACATGAGGGGTCAATATAGAGTGTTGTAGAAATCAAACAGCCGGAAAAATGACTTATGGAAAATGCACATCCCCTTGGAAGAGGCGCCCTTCTTTTCGAGGTCTTACAAGGAATTTTCTTGCTTCGTCACCTCCAGAGACATCTCTTGTAAGTTGATCTAGCTACGCAAGGAGATTGATGGTGCGCGAATCGAAGCACTCCAGCTCCCGGTGTCAGGGGTCAAAGTAGGGTATCCGGATGAAAGTTACACTTCTGATAAAATGGTGATTGCACCTTCACAGGCTAGGGGCGCCCTTGCTTTTGAGGTCCCTAATGCAGCTTTCATATGCCTTACATATAGTCATTGGATGCATAATTCTTCCACTCACGCAATGAACCTATCATCCAGTCAACAGGGTTCATCGTTCACCGGTAATGGCAGTTCGAAGCGTTAGATGGAAAAATGGACAAATGGCTAAGTTTGGAAACCTTGCATCAATTTAATCAAAGGCGCCTAATTTTTTGAGGTGTCAAACGTTGATTTTAGTAGTTGCAGCTCCCAGCAGACATTTCATCCTTGCTCTGCAGGTTTTGCGGTGGATATCTCGGCTCAGTCACAGCTTCACTGTCACCCGAAAATCAGAGCTGAACAGGGGCGACTGTAACTTTGCAGTCAGCCATAAAGTAGGAAGTTAGCAAAAAATCTCATAACTTGTGCTAATGGACACTTGGAGAGTTAATTTTTGAATTTTCGGAATTAGTATGCTGAGATTGTTGCTAATTTATCAAAAATAATATTAAATTTGACTTTTTGCATGCAAGCTTCAAAATGGGCGATTTTCTTCAATAATTTATTATTAGCACCCTTTTGTAATATTTAATTACAAAATTGCATGTGAGGAGAACTGAATATTTTATTATTATTTTGTAATCTGGGACTCTGAGTCAGTCTCAGTTGAACTGGAGGGGGTCCGATCAGATAATTCTTTTCAAAGTCAAGGTTTTAAATCTTGCAGTCATGCTTTTATGGTGCGATTTTGCTCTATTTATTCAAGTATGGCACCATTTCTCATTCATCCAACTTGAGCAAAGGCGAATTTCCTTTAGAGTTGGGCGAGTTTTCATCAGCAATCAAGTTCGAAGACATCAAAATTATTCTTTTGCAGGTACAAGTCCAAATTTATCAGCAAATTTCAAGATCAAGTGGCGATTTTGGTAGAAGAAAACATCAAAAATGTCTTTCTTCTTCTTAATTTCTTCCATTTTCTCATCTTAAATTCATTCGCATGTTCAAGAAACAGGCAAATTTTGGCAAAACAAATCATCTGGGTCAATTCAAAATAGCTTCCTCAAGAAAACCCATGTGCTAGAATTTTTCGAGTAGAAGTCAAATTTTTGCATTTCTGATATTCTGGGTTGTCTTAGAATCATTTTCTAGACAAAACACATATCTCAGAATTTTTCGTGAAAATTTCCCTTCAATAGGCTATTTTTAGCTTTCCATAAAAGTTGTCAGAATATAGCCGTGTTCATAGTCAACAGACGAGTTTTTCATAATGCAATACACTTAGCTCGAATTCAAGACCAAAACGGTCTGGACTCATGACTTCATCGGGATAGTTGATATGAATCTACATAAAGTGCTTCTAGAAGCAATCTTGGATCCAGTCAAGATAAAAGATTCGATACTTCAAAATATTCAACATTCCGGATTGCTTGAGGCCGCTTCTATACCTATCTTAGTTCATTGCATAGAATTTGTAATGTCTTGTGTTAAGCATTACAATTCTACTACTAGCGAGATACAGTCAGTAGATGGACGGATTATATGCAGTCTCAAACCCCTAGACATCGAGAGATGTTTTGGTATTCTTCAACACCCAGACAGTCTAGTCATTTCCATGGAGCAGTGTGAGCGAGCATTCAATGCTGATATGGACAAGTGTCAAAGTAAGATGGCAGAGCGATGGTTAAAACAGAAAAAGAACAAGTTGCCAAGCAATGTGGGTCGTGGTGAATACAAGGATGAGTATGCGTTTTTTATAACACTTCTCAATCGCGTCTCAGGTCATGCAGATGCAAACAGTTTTCAGCCCTGGATGTATTATATCATTGGTCGAATCATCTTTGGGCAAGAGCATTATGACTGGGCATCCTTCATCAGTGATGTTCTCCACGAGCAAATCACCGGTTTTCTAGTTGCACACCAATTTCACATGTTCCTACCTTGTATACTTGATCGCATATCAGGGTCAGTTTAGAGGGTTGAACACGGTGGGCATACTTACTGTACAAAAAGTCTATCACTACTATGATCAGCTTGAGTTCACGAAGGCTGAATGACATTTCAAGCGTGTGCATGAGGCTTTCTTGGCATACACAGTGAGGAACCTGGATGGGAGTTGCATATTCGTATCTCAGCGGTTGCTAGAGCAGCGATGGTTGATTGGGCGGACTAGTTTATTCAGTTTCCTACATATACCTACATCCGCGTCTACGGATACACAGGAAATCCAGCCATGCTTCCACGCTATCCTTCGGATAGGACAGTCTTCATGGAGTTCCTGAGGCAACTATATGATGCTCATCGACATTTGTGCCACAAGCATAAACATGCTGCCAACTTTCCCATGCAGTTCGGAATATATTGGTGCAGGACAGTAGTTGATGCTAAAGCTACAGGACAGGAGTTGGAGAAATATAAACTCAAGTACCTTGTCGACACCTGCACATATGATCCTTGGGGTCATTATACAGCACGCCTTGGTGGTCGCCCATACCATAAGCCTACAATGGAGGATTATAGGGTGAATTGTGAGGATGATTTTGAGGTGCGTAGACGCAGCTATAGCAGGTTCTCTCCCCCGCAGATTTATGTCTTCTTGGCGGAAGATGTAGGAGGTTTGTCAGAGGATGAGGGAGATACACTTCCTCAAATTTTCAGAGAGCAGGTTGATACACAACCACTGCTGACTGTTGATTGGTATGCCAAAGAATATTCATCAGTGAAGGAGAGGTCGGGTAGAGTTATTCAAAACAATATACTTTACCTCGAGAGCAAGAAGACCAGGAGGGTAGTCGTGCCTAGAATAGAGTCGCCACCGGTGGATGCTTCACTACCTTCCTCATCTAAACCCAAGTAGAAGAAAAGGAGTAACCCTCCTACGAAGAGTCAAGCGCCTAACAACTCGAAAGGGAAGGCACTTGCTACTGAGACACACATGGAGCCTGTCAGAGAGCCAGTTCAAAGTTTGCCAAAGTCTGAGGTTCAGCCACACCTGCCATCACCGACATCAAAGCAGTCTCCAGTTCCAATTCACATTGATTTGGACTTAGACTCGCCACCTCACAGTAATACCTCCACACGTTCACTCTCGTCGGAGCCTCACATTGCTAGTACAAATCCTTCCAGTGGGATTACTCGAGACTCATCTTGGCTTGAGGGTCAACTGGGAAGGAAGAGGAGGCAGCCATCTTACATACTTGATCATTCAGATTTTGATCATGCCTACCAGGATGCGCCCAACAAGAGGATCAAGAAACAGGTCCATGTGGAGAGGAATGCTAATATGGAGATTGTCATTGAGACTGTTATACCTCCAGAGGGGAAGAGTCTGAACGAGATTGAAGTTCAAGATTTTGAAGTGATCACAGTCAAACTTGGTCGAAGCACCTGCCAGACATAGGTTGATCTCCTACAGGTTGCAACAGATAGCTCAAGGGATAGAATACTGAAAGACGGAGAAGACAAGGCAGCCCTCAAGGCTGAAATCCAATAGCTTCATCAATACATTTCTAGCCTTGTACACAGAATGAAAGATGTCACCGTCACACTCCCACCGATGCTAGGGCCACTGGCAAAACAGGGTCAACTTGATCACTTGGTTGCTTACGGCAAGCGTTTGGAGGATTGGGAGGAGGAGTTCGTTACTAGAGGCCACTCTGTGCTTGCAGAGTTATACCAGATGAGGAGCGAAACTTGGTGATGCACAGACCCAGAGATGAGATTATGATTGCTCAACTGAGGATGGCATATGAATCAGTCACAGATGCAGAAGACAAAGAGGCTATCTACACTTGGAGGACACAATTGATCTTCAAGGCGAAGATAGAGGAGACAATGGCATCAGAGTTGGCTGAGAGCAGAGAGCACATTACTAGCGCACTCCAGTATGTGAGAACTCTCGTGTCTCGCATAACATGACGGTATCAGATTGAGGGTGGTGTGTATGTTGAGCTTGTTGACGTACAGTCAGAGCTCCATGCACTCATTCATAGTATTTTCAATGGGGAGACCGTTGGCTGTAAGATGAATCAACTTACAGTCATGTCAGCGTTGTTTGATGAGGCAACCAAGAGCAGAGGTGAACTTCAGTGCCAGATCATATGCGGTGAGGACATGTTGCATAGACACAGTATACTTCGGCTGTCATGTCCCCGATTTTGTGTCGTTTAGAAACATAATTAAAATAATTAATCTTGTGATATCGCATAATTGTAATTGTCCAAGACAATATTACAATTATAAAATCATCATAAATGTTATTATGATATAATAAACATTAAAGTATACAAAATGAATATAAAATAATATTATAATTATTGAACAATTATGATTATTATAGAATACAAATAATACTAATAATAAAAATATATATTATTATGGCTTTATTCACCTATGGTTGTGGAAAGCCACGATTAATGCTTAATCCCCAATTAAAGTGACCTTGAAAGGTCATTAACCCTGGACGTATGTGACTCTTCATTGACCTTCGGGAGAGTATAAAGACCCCGATATGGGAATAAAAAGAGGAAAGAAATAGGGAAATATAATGATAGTCAATCACCGTAGCATGGAAATAATAACATAAAAATGGAACTTAGGCGGAACTGGGAGGCGTCAGTAAGCATTCAAGCAACATACAGGCTACCACAACCCCTTCTAACATTGCAAAGTATTTATAGAAGCCCCACAAGCGCAGGACATACCACGGGGGTCTGAAGAGCATCGTTGGTGGTTGAAGGTAAAAGGGGCCTTGAGTGGATTATGCAGGAAGACCACGACAGCAAAGGAAACGTCAAGACCCAACATGGGGAGAAGGGAGAGGGAAAACAACATTACACGACTCACGTCTTTAGGGGAATCACTCATGGATAAAAGGGATACTATCGGGAGCTTGAAGTCTTAATGGGAGCTCGTATCTCACCCGGATTATGAATTGAAGAATTATCAGATGGGTATCGACGGTCAAGAGAGCCAAGGGTCCTAGCTTAAACTAAAAGATGAGATCCTTGACGGTCGTTCTTATTATATGTCGGGAAGGAGTCTTAACTAGAGATCATTGACGGAAGGATAACTATTTGGAGACTCCTCGTCAATAGTCATTAAACGTGCTTGCAAGGGCATAGCATAATTACAGCGTTAAGACAATGGTCTGTAGAAGGGAACCTTCACACCGTATACCATACTAAACCTGATAAGTAAGTTCCTTCTGGGCTGTTTAAGATTTCTAAGTGTTAAAGGTAAGATAACTATGAATCATGTGGAAGACTCATTGTTAATAAATAAATGGTAAGGAGTCAGTAAGGTTGGTGTTTGATATATACTTGATAAATATATATATATATATAGATATTATATTATTACAATTACCCAATAATAATGCTTGCAGCAATTATTGGGACTTCTAAGTAATAATGACTCTTCCTTCACTAGGATGATAAATGGAACAATAGACTACCAACCTGGGGATCTTGGTAAATATTTAAAATCTGCCTTAGTGAATTCATGTAGAACCACTCATAGGAGTGATAAAGACGAATTGAACAAACCCTCAACAAGGATGAAATGTTGTATAATCTGTTAGACATTTTCACTGAAAACGATCTAATGCCTCTTTGGAAAACACTTTGAGTGCAAGATCCAGGGTTGAAGGGCTTCCACTAAAAGGGGTCATTACAAGTGGTATCAGAGCAACTTTCCTGCCATCCTGTGAAGATAATATATGCGAACTTACCAAAGCAAAGGTATACTCTATAAACATATAGAATGCATTCTGAATTATGCAGATCAGGTATGTCCTATAACCATTGAATGTAATCACTGTTGTGGCATTCGTGTCATAGCTACTAGATGTAAGGGTAAAATCAGTATCAAGATATATGTGTGTGAATAGATAAATATCTATGTTGTTAGTCTGCATATCTATGATTAGTCATTTGTTTGTATTAGTTTGGTGCATGGGTCATAGCCCGCCTAAAATTGTGAGATTTTGAATAGAAACAATGATACTATTTTATACATAAATATATGATGACTAGTAAACATATAACAGGCAATTGATCAACACGATTTATGCATGACAATATTTATCTAATCGATGTTATTTATTATCATAAGGCAACTATTATAGTGTTGCTAATATGTATTTTGAATTGGATAACTAACAATTACATGATGATCTATCATTCTAGTAAAACATAGTATAAGAAGGTGACATTATTGGTTGGAGGTTTCGGAAAATCGAAGTGGTAAGTATTAGGTGCGTATTTTCATAGCCCTAAATCAACAATCCTAAATACCTTTATATAGTTGGAGAATAATATTTGTTAAACATGTTTTGGTGATTGATAGATTTATAGCATAAAGGACTAGTGCATATACATTCATATGATAAATAAATTATTAATATCTTAATGAATTCATGAATCCTCATAGCATGTTGTAATTGTAACTTGTAATAAGGTAAGATGCAATTGTTTGTATCAACAAACAATCATGTAGTTGGTTGAGGGATGGAACCGATAGGTTGAGCAGATACTAGAGTCCCTTCATGGTAGACCACCCTCATTGGATGACTGCAGTTCTGCCAACGAGGGCCGAGGGGGTCATTTCCACGGGTGTTGGTTGGCCGCTCTCAGGCTGAGAAGGGAGTGCTCTAAGGGCCTCCTACGGGAATCCTTCCTCCAAACTATCTCATGGACTGCGTGTCTACCCATTACCAAATTATCATTCTATTTCAAATCAAATCATAGAGGAGGATTGGACGCCCATGAAGGAGAGTAGATACTAGGATCTCTTCGAGGTAGGCCACCCTCATGGATGACTGCATGTCTGCCCAGGAGGGCCGAGGGAGTCAATACAATAGGTGTTTATTGACTACCTTCGGGCTCAGAAGAGAGGCGCTAAGGGCATCCTTGTGCGTGGTCCACTCCTACCTCTTTTGAATTGGGTGAGCGATGATAACTTGGGGTGTTTTAATATCTATTTAGTTGTTCAAAAATTTACAGATTGAATGCTCCGTAACATATATTCATATGAATGCTTGTGCATGACGTGTATTCGCGTGTCTGCTTCATGTTTATGTGTATACTCGATGACCTTGGGAAGGAGGATGGGTCCACGGTGTAGTATGGGATACACCGAATCCACCTTCTCGATTGTCTAACAGCATACTTCATTCAAGTGTATTTGTAATTTATTGTACACCCTATAACTTGTGATTGTATTTAAGTATATACTCGCCGATTGTGTTTATTTGAGTGTATACTTTATGATTCGTGATTGAATTTGTATTTGGGTGTATACTCTATAACTTTGTATTGATATTTGAGTGCATACTCTATGACTTGCATTTGAATTCGAGATGTATTTGTATTCGAGTGTATACCCTCTAACTTTGTACTTGTATGCTTTGTGACTTTGAATTCAAGTGTATACTTCATGATGATGTATTCGAGTCTATACTCTATGGCATTGTATTTGTTGTGACTTGTATTCAAGTGTATGCTCTATGACTTACATGCATTCATATGTATGTTTGTGACTTCATGTACTCCATGTTTTACCTGTCTTATGGTCTTTTGGACATGCTTAGCAACTTACTGATGTACTCTAATACATGACTATTCCATTTTGCATACTTTGCATTGGCGTAACTCATGCCTTGTATGTATTTGTTTGTATTTTTCAAGTGTATCTACAAGCATTCTCATGTCTATGTTCTTTATGTATGATCATTACGTGCGTTATGCTCCATGTGTATGATTCCTCTATGTATGCTTCGTGTTAGAGTGTATTTATATTGCTTCCTACCTTATGGGTATTTACACATTGCATACCTTGACTAAGTTTATGTGCTCTACGTATAATTACATGATTTATATTCCTTGTGTGTAAATTATTGCTTGTTGCCTCTATGTGAATTTGCCTCATATTGAGTGTCTTGCTTCATGTATTTATAAGTGTATATTGTGCTTCATGTGTAATCTATGATTATGCTCTATACATGTATTCATGTTTGCTCCATATCTTGTATACATTGATGGTTAATATATTCAACATGATTGCTTTCGGATATGTCTTTCATGATTAGTGTGTTTCAGCATATCTACTTGCGATTGACAAGCACACCCCATGCTTTATATATACAAGTGTGAATACTTCATGCTTTATGTATTCAAATCTATGTTGATGTATGCTCCATATATTTATCCATACTTGTACTTCATGCTTTACTGCTTTCGTGTGTTCTAATGTATGATTCATATCTTAATAAGTGCGCCTCATGTCTTACATACTTGCTTTATGCCTGATGTGCTTTAGCATGTTTTCTGCATGTGAATATTTTTGTTATGAATGTTCTATTTCTTGAGTGTATACTTTTGATTCAACCTGTATACTTTTTCGAGTGTATTTGCATTCCTCAAGTGAATTAACATGCCTTACTTGTATGTATCATATTTTGCGAGTGATTATGTGTCTATTGTATAGTCTATGTGCCTTTCAATGATTCTCTTCCTTTGTATGCTACTGGCTTCATTACTGTTGTGATTGTGACTTACAATATCTTATGTGCATACCTTGTGACTGTTTCATGTATGATAATTTGTTCCATGTATGATATGTTTTCAACATGAGTGCTTATTGCAAGTCGTTGATTGCTACATGTCTGAAATATCTTCTCTATGTCTGAAGTGTATTGGGCATGTGTGTTCTATGCGAATGCGTTGAACATGTATGATTCTTGCCTTGTATAAGTGTATGACTGAATATGTATGTGATTCGTGTCTTTTGCTTTGGATACTGTGTTTATGTATTTCATGCCTTATATGTATTGTGTGTATCTATTAAAGTAAAAGATGTTTGGAATTGTGATTGCTTGAGGACAAGCAATCTTGGGCAGGGTGGACTGTCATGTCCCCGATTTTGTGTCGTTTAGAAACATAATTAAAATAATTAATCTTGTGATATCGCATAATTGTAATTGTCCAAGACAATATTACAATTATAAAATCATCATAAATGTTATTATGATATAATAAACATTAAAGTATACAAAATGAATATAAAATAATATTATAATTATTGAACAATTATGATTATTATAGAATACAAATAATACTAATAATAAAAATATATATTATTATGGCTTTATTCACCTACGGTTGTGGAAAGCCATGATTAATGCTTAATCCCCAATTAAAGTGACCTTGAAAAGTCATTAACCCTGGACGTATGTGACTCTTCATTAACCTTCGGGAGATTATAAAGACCCCGATATGGGAATAAAATAGGAAAGAAATAGGGAAATATAATGATAGTCAATCACCGTAGCATGGAAATAATAACATAAAAATGGAACTTAGGCGGAACGGGGAGGCGTTAGTAAGCATTCAAGCAACATACAGGCTACCACAACCCCTTCTAACATTGCAAAGTATTTACAGAAGCCCCACAAGCGCAAGACATACCACGGGGGTCTGAAGAGCATCGTTGGTGGTTGAAGGTAAAAGGGGCCTTGCGTGGATTATGCAGGAAGACCACGACAGCAAAGGAAACGTCAAGACCCAGCATGGGGAGAAGGGAGAGGGAAAACAACATTACACGACTCACGTCTTCAGGGGAATCACTCATGGATAAAAGGGATACTATCGGGAGCTTGAAGTCTTAATGGGAGCTCGTATCTCACCCGGATTATGAATTGAAAAATTATCAGATGAGTATCGACGGTCAAGAGAGCCAAGGGTCCTAGCTTAAACTAAAAGATGAGGTCCTTGACGGTCGTTCTTATTATATGTCGGGAAGGAGTCTTAACTAGAGATCATCGACGGAAGGATAACTATTTGGAGACTGCTCGTCAATAGTCATTAAACGTGCTTGCAAGGGCATAGCGTAATTACAGTGTTAAGACAATGGTCTGTAGAAGGGAACCTTCACACCGTATACCATACTAAACCTGATAAGTAAGTTCCTTTTGGGCTGTTTAAGAGTTCTAAGTGTTAAAGGTAAGATAACTATGAATCATGTGGAAGACTCATTGTTAATAAATAAATGGTAAGGAGTCAGTAAGGTTGGTGTTTGATATATACTTGATAAATATATATATATATATAGATATTATATTATTACAATTACCCAATAATAATGCTTGCAGCAATTATTGGGACTTCTAAGTAATAATGACTCTTCCTTCACTAGGATGATAAATGGAACAATAGACTACCAACCTAGGGATCTTGGTAAATATTTAAAATCTGCCTTAGTGAATTCATGTAGAACCACTCATAGGAGTGATAAAGACGAATTGAACAAACCCTCAACAAGGATGAAATGTTGTATAATCTGTTAGACATTTTCACTGAAAACGATCTAATGCCTCTTTGGAAAACACTTTGAGTGCAAGATCCAGGGTTGAAGGGCTTCCACTAAAAGGGGTCATTACATCGGCAGAGTATTACTGCCCCAGATGGTGACGCAGTTAACAACCTTGTGGAGGGGTTAGTTGCTCGAGATAACAGCCAGTGATCAGTCAATTAGAACCTGCAGTTGTCTGCGAGGATAGAATCAGGAGCATGCAATTAGAACTCAACTTTCATCTTCAGTTCTCTTTGTTGGGACCATGCACGCATGTCTATCTTATCCTCGGAGATATTTTGCAGGACTTGGAGTTACATTTAGGGTTTTCATTAACTGATGGTAGTGTTCCAGTTAACTTGCTTTCAATAAGGACGTGCATGCTTGCACATTGTCCATTTTTAGATTAAATGTACTGGTTAACTGATGGTAGCTTTCTAGTTAACTATATAGTTTGCTTTATTAGGGTTTAGCAATAAATCTTGCATGCATTGCAAGACTGTAGTTGACTCAAGGTGATTTTAGGGTTTCTTACACCTTTCGATGTCTATAATTAAGAGTTTTTGCTCATTTGTAAATAACTTTTGCATGAGAGTAATATATGTTGTGCCCACCTTGCCTGTAATATTGCTTATTATGCATCTGTTCACGAGTATTTATTATGATGATGAATTATTATGCCACTCGGGTTTCATGCAATTATTATGGTGAATGCTTATCTTAGGTAGATATAGTGGCTAGTTCGATCATAAATTGTATGCGTGTTTCGTCTATGCAATTTACTGTCCTAGTTGGCTATCCTTTGTGTTGTGTTTCTAATAAGCCTATTCAAATTGAGCAAATAGTTGTGCCCACTTTTCCTTCACGTTGTGAATCTGTAACTAGTTTATCATGTAAGATCATTCCCGCTCCATTTCCTCATGCTCTAATTTCTTGAGGAGATTGGATAGTATAAGTTAGTTTTGAGTTGTAGTTAAGACCTGCAAAACCAGAAAATCCTTGGCTGCAACGCTCGAAGTTTCTCGCAAACCTTGTGCCTCTTTCAGCTGAGACAAAAAGACAGGAATTAGTTTAGTTTACTTTTTCAAGCATTTTGTCTGCACAACGAGGGAGCTTCCCCTCCTAATTTGAAGAGCACTCATTGCATAGTGTGCATAGCTGTCTGTACCAACTTGCACTCCAAAGGTGTTAGTTGTTACGCCAACAGATGTCTACATCTATTACACCCAAGCTGTCTTTGTGGAGGAGGAAGATGGCGATTATAACAACCAACATCACAAAGATCCACTAAAGCAGTCAGATCACACTTAGCCGCAACAGTCTCTCCCACATAATGCAGAATTTTCCACCACAAGTGAGGAGCCTCCAACATCACATCCTGAAAAATCCGACGATTCCTCTCCAACCAAAGGTTCCAGATAATAAAGGAAGGGCCAAGAGCCCAAGCAGCTTGGAGAAAGGAAGTAGAAACAGAGGCCCTGCCCCACAGATCCACAAACTCAGCCGGCGAGGAAACATGCCAACAGGGCGTATTCCACACCCTCCACCAAAAATGCCAAATCTCCCTAGCATAGGAACATTGGAAGAAGAGATGAGAGACACTCTCCTCACAGTTACAACACAAAGCACACATTGAAGGTACTTGGAAACCCCGCTTACATAAATTATCCCAAGTAAGACACCGGTTTTGAGCAACTAACCACATGAAAAAATTGCACTTGGGCCACGACAACTTGTGCCAAACTTGCTTCCACCAAGGGACCTCAATATCCCCAAACAACTGCCTACCAAGCTTCCTATAGCCAATAGATACAGAGTACTTCCCGGACAAATCAGAACCATCCCAAGCTAGGACATTAGGTCCCCTCAAAGAATTACAAGCACGGGAAGCCAGAAGTTGAGCAAGCTCATGCCTATCCTCCTCAAACCCCCTAGGTGGCCACTCAGAAGGATGCTTCCAACAAAAGCCTACAACCGATCCACAATGTTGTGCAACCTTATAATGCTCAATGGTATCCTAGCCAACCGTAGAAAAAACATCAGAAAGGGACTGGAGGTGAGGAAAAGTAGAGAGAATAGGTGGGTGACCATCCCAAGAATCTAACCAAAAAGACTCTGTGACCTCGAATGACAAATCCAAAAAAGCGCCCGCTTAATCAAATTTTCCCCCACTTTCAAAGTCTACCAAATCATAGAACCACTCCCCTCCAGAGGATAGCGAGGAACCTCAAAAGAAGCAACACCTCGGGATTTGGACCTACATTTTCATTTTTTTAAATTTATGTTTTTCCCTTGGATGTTTGAAATACCCAATACCCAAATATAGTTGTTGGTCTACTTTATATTACTTGCCTCCCAATATGACTATTGTGATTTCCATTCTTGAAGAAAACAAAAGTGAAACAATACAATTTGAAGTTCAAAAGTTTATACTAACTCCTTTTCCAAATTTCAACAATATGCAAGTAGTCACAAAGGATGTTTAAGAGAGTGAAGAGAATGGAAAAATGCAAGAGATATTGAAGAGAATACCAATGGGAGAAAGAAATAATTAGGACATTTTTTTATGAAAACGACAAAAGATTAAATGAAGAGACACAATTGAAAGAATATAGAGCAACACTTAAAATGAAATGGTGATTTGTAGATCAATTACACAATGCCAGATATATAAAATTTAAAACATCTCTATTACATTCTCATAATACATTGTCGTATATATAGATTTAAGAATATAACTGAAATCTACAACTACCCATAACAAATAACTAATTACATAAACTAATGTTCATTATATTTCATTCTCCCCCATACTGAACATTTGGTAGAAAAACTCTAAAATATGTGCTTCAGCACTTTCTTGACTCAGGGCCTCTCCTTGGCCATCTCCAAAAAAATGGTGAATTTGCATCCTCCAATCATCAATGCAATCACTCTGCAATCAAGGATGATCAACCTACAATTGACCATTGTGAATCACTCTACTAGCACTAACTCCAATCAAAGATGATCAAACTACAGTTGACCATTGTGAGACACTCTCATCACTAGTGCTCACTCCAAATCATGACCATGCACGGTCATCTCAGCTCTATCTGCAGTGTCCAAAACTCTATAACTTGCAATCTCAGAATCTCAATCAAATTGGATATCAATAATCCTAGGCTCTATCATATGGCCCATTCTAAACTTTGCAACATTTAGGACCAAACAATGTCCAAAGCTATCACCAACTTAGGAAAAATCTGAAATAGACCAGCAATGCTACACAATCAACAAATCTACAAAACATCTTAGGCATATATCACTCATTTTTGTGAAGTCTCCACTCAAATCTGTCATACACATACCAACAAATCCTTTTTGCAAGAGAACCACACTACAAGAACAACTGCATCAACATCATCAAAACAAATCATAAAAATTCAAATCAAAGATATCTTGAACATAAAGGGAATCCATATCGCTTTGAAGACATGCATAATCAATCTTATCATCACCAATAAAAATGCCAACATCACTCAACATAGCCTTATTTGGAGTATCAAGCTCAATCTCTATCAAAGGTGTCACAACTGCAATATCTAAAGAAACATCTAATGTCTCCCCTGGGATTGGTTCAAATAAAGGATTAGCAACACATAACACAGGTTTTTGTGCTTTCTTTTGAAAACAATGAGAAGAATCGTGAGTATGTTGACCACACTGTAATGTCCCCTTTTGGGAAATTCCTAATTTTAGGCTTACAAAACAATAATAATCACGAAAAACTGATATTAGTAATAACATGTATCAACCTTACAGTAATATTCAAATTCATACATAAAACATTATAATATTGAGATCAATACATCAGTGCTAAAACATCATAACATTTAGATCCATAGTTTATAGCATCATTAATATTTGAATCCAAAATACCTTAATATCATTAATAATTATTCCAAGGCATATTCCTATAGTCAACCATATTAGGAATTCATTAGAAATGCTTGCAAACCACAATCTCAAGGGCGGTTGACCTTGTATTGCGAGAGCATGGAAGGATTTTACAGCCATTCCATCCTTCAGTCCTCCTTGGAGGTTGGCTGCCCTTGATCAAGCCCAAGAGCACGGAAGTGGATTTATGGTCCATTCAACCTTCTGGCCCACGAGTATGGCAGAACCTCCAGTTCATCCATCTCGGGGTGGCGTGCTTGATAAAACACATGAAGGCTGTCCTCTTCAACCAAGCCCAAGAGCACGAAAATGGATTTTGGGTCCATTCAGCCTCCCAGCCCACGAATATGGCAGAACCTCTAGTTCATCCATCTCGAGGTGGCATGCTTGATATAAAGAATTTCTAGTCCTTCAGCTCTCGTGACTTGGAAGGCTGAATGGCCTCCCTATTTGCAAGACACTATAAATTCAAAATAGATTGCTAAAGGAATTTTCTATATCAATTGCTAATAAAATATCATTATGAAAATGTAATGGATTAAATTACAAGTGGCTGTAATAACTTGATTTCTGCAATAAAATATATATACAACTATTCCTAATTTATACTCTAAGATTATTCTTTAAACTTCTTTCAAAATAATATTCAGTTCCAATATATATATCTTATGTTTATTGCTTGTTGTTCCCAGCTTTCTTTTTTCCAATTTGATGCCCTCCCCCAAGGAAATGATCTCTCTTTTATATCTTCATATCCAAATGAAATGATCCAACCCTTGGAATACAGATCTCCTTTCAAAGGTCATGACTTTTTGTTTAAAAATAAATGTTGTTTTGTCTTATTCCCAAGCACTGCTTTTTATTCCTTAATCGATGCCTTTTATTAATGGTGATCGCTGCCTCCCTTGGGTATATTAATCGCACCTATCCTTATTTAAGTTAATCGCTGCATCTGACTGCCGTCATCTTTTGGTGGGGGCATGACAGTCTGCTTGTCCCAAGATTGCTTGTCCACAAGCAATTTTAAGTTTGGATGATAAAAAAATTCTGCTCCTTCCTAAGTGGCATCCTCCATAGGAAAAATTTTCCACTTAACCAAATATTCAGGAATAACCTTGTTCCTTAATTTCTTTCTCTCATGTCAAGGATGGCCTCAAGTTCCAAAATTAACTTTCCCTCATCATCAAGTGGGGGTAACTCCGAACATGGTGTAACATGTTGGCCTAGCACTTTCTTGAGGCGAGTTATGTGGAAAACATTGTGAATTCAACCATCGACTAGTAACTCCAATTCATAGGCAACCTCACCGATCCTTCTTATAATCTTATAGGGTCCATACTATCATGGCTTGAGTTTCTTAGCTCAACTTCCTTTTATAGAAGATTGTTTATAGGGTTACAATCTTAGGAAGACTAAGTCTCCCACTTCAAATGTTCTCTCAGATCTTTGACGATCAGCATATATCTTTTGTTGATTTTGTGCATGATGTAGATTGTCTTTGAGTGTATTTAAGATATCTACACTTTGTTGCAGCAGGTCTCTTGCTCCCAAGACTCTACTTTCGGTAAGAATTAAATCCCCAAATGATATTTTTCCTCACACCCGTATAATGCCTTGAAAGGACTCATCCCTAATGACATATGATGAGTGGTATTTTGACAATATTCCCCGAGATGTATCCATTTGATCCATGGAATTTGCTGTCTTGTGACATAATTTCACAAATATCCTTTGAGCCGTTTATTTACAATTTCCATTTGTCCATTTGTTTGTGGGTGATAGCTGGTATTAGGGATAAGTTTGGTTCCAGCTAACTTGAAAATTTCTTTCCAAAATAGACTAAGGAATCTACTATCTCTATCACTAACAATGTTCTTAGGCAGCCCATGTAATTTGAAAATTTCTCTAAATAAGAGATTGGCTACCTATGGTGCTTTATATTCAAAAGATATTGCATGAAAATGAGCATATTTAGTTAATTGATCCACTACCACAAATATACAATCTTTCCCTTGCACCTTTGGAAGTCTTGTAATGAAATCCATTGAAATACTCTCCCATTTTTATTTGGTATTGGCAAAGGTTGTAACAAGCTTGCAGGAGATGTTTGTTCCACTTTATTTCTTTGACATACCATACATTCCCTAATATGCTTCAAAATATCTCCCTTGAGGCCCTTCCAAGAAAACCTTTCCCTTACTTGTTTATATGTTTTATAGTAACCTCGATGTTTGGCTAATGGATTATCATGGTAAGCCTTCATAATCTTTTATTTTATTTTTTATCCTGGGGTAAGGTACATTCTATCTTTGTAGAGAATGAATTCTTCCATCACCTTGTATTTGTTATCTTGTAGTTTTCCTTCCAATATGTCATTTACCATTGCATCTTTGGCATATTCTACAAGGATTGAATTCTTCCATTCCACAAAGATGTCCATCATAGAGTATAGGTGAGGTCTTCGAGATAGATCATCGGCCACAACATTATTCTTCCCCTTCATGTATTCAGTGCCAAAGTCATAGGCTTGTAACTTGCTAACCCACTTTTGCTATCTATCATTTAAATCTTTTTGGTTCATAAAGAATCTTAGGATATTATGGTCAGTTTTGACAACCAACCTTCCACAAACCAAATATTGCCTAAACTTGGCTAAGGCATGCATAATAGCCAACATTTCCTTATCATAAATGGAGTAATTTCTTTCTGTTTCTTTGAGTTTGCGGCTTTCAAAAGCTATGGGGTGTTTTTTTTGCATAAGTACAGCCCCAACACCTTCCCTGGAAGCATCACACTCTAGCTCAAATGGTAGCGAGAAGTTTGGAATGGCTAACACTTGGTAGGAACTCATTATTTCCTTAAGTTTTTCAAAATCTTGTTGGGCCTCCATACTCCATGAGAAAGCACCCTTCTTAGTTAGGTCTGTTAGTGGGGCAGTAAGTCATGAAAAACCCTTAACAAATCTTCTATAATAGCTGCACAGCCTTAGAAATCATCTTAGATGAGTTAAGGTTCTTGGTTTTGGCCAATCTATTATTGCTTTCATCTTTTCTTCATCTACGCTGACTCCTTGGGTGTTGATTTTGTGCCCTAAATACAAAATCTCATCCATTCCAAATTCACATTTGGACATCTTAGCAAATAATGACTATTGTTCAAGTATCCCTAACACTTCATCATTGTGTCTTAAGTCGTCTTCCCAGGTTTTGCTATAAATTAGTATCTCGTTGAAAAACACCAAAAGGAATTTCCTTAATTGGTTGCAGAATATATGGTTCATGCAAGACTGAAATGTGGCAGGGGCAATGGTTAATCCAAAGGGTAAGACTAGGAATTCAAAATGCCCAAAGTGACACCTAGAGGCAATTTTAGGAACATCTTTCCTCATTCTTATTTGAGGATACTCAGAACGTAAGTCTATCTTGGAGAAGTATACCGTGTTGAAAGGCCCAAGACAACTGAAGGGGGGGGGGGGGGAGCGCCGGGGGGAATTGGCTGTCACCAAACACAAACTCAAATCTTCATACACTTATCAATTTCTTATCCACTTAATTTTGTTATTAAGTATGAACATGAAATGCAAATAACATAAAGCAATATCAACACAGGAAACACCAGATTTACGTGGAAAACCCAATGAGGGAAAAACCACGATGAGGATTAACTCACAATATAAAGTAAGAGCAAAAACCAAATACAAGAGGCTCACTACCCAGAAGGACTCATTGTCTGGATACAAAGGCTCACTGCCCAGACTCACCATCCAGAAGGAGGCTCACTGCCTACAGAAAGAAAAGATTACAAAAGAATCCACCACTGCAACTTACACACATCCATAGCCTTGATCAAAAGAATTGTAGACGCCGTTAGCTCACTGCTTTCAGGAATCTAACACATTAAAGTACTGCTACCTCAATTCACTTCCGCACACTTTGCTCTTCAAACTCGTGGCATACTTGATTCATTCATTCGCAACATCTCGACTTCTATTTATACCTTCTTCAACCTTAGAAACTTTCTCCAAGGTCGGCTACACATGCTTCATTTCATAAATTCAAATTAGGTCAACAACTCAACATTCCTGCGGTGGAAAAGAATGGGAGTGGACCAATCCAACACTTAACCAAGACCCAAAACAATGTCTCGGATCAATCACACGCTTCCTCAATTAATTCTTAATCCTCCGTATGAAGTGTAAACACCAAGTCGGCCAAACCTAATGAAAACACAAATAAGCTTTGAAGTACACACTTCCAAAACAAGAGAATAACATGTGGACGACACGACGCGCTTCACCATGTTATCCTAAATTTTTAACTCGTTTTAAAATTTAGGTAACCAATCAAAATTTTCTTAAAACTTGAGATTTTTCTTCTCTAAGGCACGTATTACGAGGTGCAAAGAGTGGAAAATCTCTGTTTTAGGTTGATTAACCTTTGGGCTACTCTTTTTCCCCTTTACATTTCCGTTTTCATCGATTTCTGAGTTGTTTTTGGTGTCTTTTTCATCAAATTCGGGTTTTCAGAGCAACTCAGCAAATAGGGAAATTTAGACTCCAAGGCAAAATTGCTAAAGTTTCTGAAAAACCCGAAATTTCTTAAGTGCCTAAAAAAACCCGATTTTGTTAAGGTCTTTGTATTTTGACAAAAAAGCAAAATTGTTAAAATGATTAAAAAGCCCGATTTTGCTCAAGTCATCTAAAAGTCCGAATTTTTCATAAGTGTTCAATTTTGTTAAAATGAAAATTGCCTTTTGGTCTGAAAAGTGCGAATTGGTTTAAAGTGAAATTGTTATTTGACTTCAAAAACCCGATTTTGTAAAAAAAGGCATGTAAAGACCTCTTGAAAGCCCGATTTATGTTTTTCATGTCATTTTGCATTGTGAAAGCTTCTGAAAAGTCCGATTCTTCTCAAATTCGAGCTGGTTGAATTCTTCTTTGCATTTATTTCCCCATTTCATGGAGATTTTGTTGATTATAATGCTCGAAATTCGGATATTTACCAGTAAATAGCCATCGTCCTCTTTACTTCTGCACGCGTCTAGGGTTTTCTCTCTAAAATTTGTCATATACAACTCATTTCAGGTATGATTCGCACTTATCTCTCTTTCTTTCAATGTTTTACTGTCATTTATATGCGTTTTTATCATTATCTAATACACGTTTTACATTTTTATGACTGTTACAAAACGCGTTTTTTTATTTTTACGCGTTTTTCCTTCTATTTTTCGCTTTTATCATGGTTTTTTTTGTATATTTGTTGGTATTTTTGTTAAGTTTTATAAAAACGCGTTTTATCTTACTGTTTTTCATTATCAAAAGTGTGTTTTTCTTCTGAAAAGTCCGCCTTTTCATAAAAACGCATTTTTTATAAACCACATTCGTATCATATTGCCTCCATTCGCCCTCATTCAAAATACGTTTTCTTATGTTTTCATTTGCCCTCATATATCCTCCGCATTTCCGCCTTAAATCTCATGCATAACATATATCTCATCTAAATTCTCCTTTTATTACCAAAACGAGTTTTTCATTATTTTGCTGTTTCAAGCAATAATGTTTCAAATTCATTCCATTACCATATGTTCTCCATCTCGCTAAAATTTTGCCTTCTATTTCATTTCATATATCTTCATACTTCCATTTAAATCTGCCTTATGATGAAAACACGTTTTTCATTCTACCATTTCCAGCAATAAACAATTCATTCCATTTTCATTTATCCATCTTTCATGTCGCCTATGCTCATTTCCTTCATTTCATTCATTCGCCACTTCATATATCCATCATTATCTTTCACAAAATAAAAAAAATTCACTTTGTCTCTTATTTCGGATTTTTAGCCCCAAAATACAATTTCGGGATTCGCAGCTAAAATAACAATTTTTAAAAATTGCAAAGTTCAAAAATTGTTAAACTTCTGAAAAATCCCGATTGCCTTTGTGAAAATTGTCAAAGCTCATAAAAATCCCGAAATTGCAAAAAGCAGAAATTGCTAAAGTGTCAAAAAGTTCCGAAATTGTCAAAGTCATTCAAAAACCCGAATTGCCTTAAAAAGCACAAAAGTTGACCTTTTTGGACGAAATTCCAAATCCAAGCCAAGATCTCTTTTGTCTTGCTGTTTCAAAGAGACATGCTGTTTTTGACTTCCACCCTTCCATTCATTTCGTATTCATCTTCATTCGCCTTCCCTCTTTCTTTCAAAATCCATTTCATTGTTCTAGGGTTTGAGTTCCGCCATGTCTACTCACGTTGATGCTGATGATGTTCTGACCTTATGGGGTTTTCACCGCAGTCTTGCAGATTCCTGTTCAATGACAGACGAGCCAACTTCTCCAGCAGGCAAGAAGATGAAGTATAAGTTTGACAAATATCAGAATGAGATTTCTCCATCTCACGTTGTTTCAAACATCGATGAAATCAAAGATACAGAAATTGGGCATATTGATATGTCCGAATTTCTTAAAAGAGCTGAAAAATCCACTTCTTCTGATATGCAAAAGTTGCTGAGAAGTCATATTCATTTGGTGGCTTCTTTTCCTGTTGCTGCCCTTGAACCAGAATTTGTCCTTGCATGTGCAGCTCGCTTTGATAGACAATCCAGAACAATCAAGGATGATGATGGCAACGTAGTTATCAGACTTGATGCTGAAACAATCAACAGGGTTTTCAGAGTACCTGATGCAACTACTTATTCAGAGATTTCATTGAAGAGTGCTCATAGACATTTTGAGCAGAAAAAGAGTGATTGTATTAAACACATCAACTCTAAATGGCTTCTTAAATCACGACCTTGTGTGACCCGTATGCCTAAGTTGTACCGGTCTGATTTTATAGAAGAAATTAATGACATGATCACTCTTCTGAGCAAAATTGCAGGGTTGAAAGTTTCTAGTGTGTTTGAAAGCTGGATGTACAAGTTCATGGTTGTCATTAGAAAAGCACATCATCCAATTTTCTGGGGAGAAATAATCAGTGATTGTTTGTGTGAACAGCTTGCACAGGTTCCTACCACTCTAACCTTCTATATGAATTCATATTTGGTTTACATAGCAGCTTCCTTGAGGCATTTTCCAGGCCTATCTCCTGAAGGTGACAGATCGTTGGTGCCTGTATGGAAATATTATGATCAGCTGACTTTCATTCCAAGTCGAGCACATTATAGAAGGGTTCAAGATGCCTTCTTTGGTTATTTTATGTGTTTGTTTGATAAAGAGTTGGTAAATAACAGGGTATCTGAGGCAGCTTGGAATAAGGTAAATCAATATGGCTGCTTGTTTCTTCAATTTCCAACATTCACCTATATGAGAGTTGGCTGTTTTGAAGACCAACCTTATATGCTCCCGAGATATCCAACTGATAAGATCGTTCTGATGGAGCTGGGAAGGCAATTGATGGCAGTTCATTCACGTCAAGCTTCACAACACAAGTCTGGAATTGGTATTTCTTCACATAATCCATTGGTAATTGGCAGGTATTCTTTGACAACCTCTTCAAGAGCCAAAGCAATGGAAACTGAACTTCAGGAGATAACATTGAAGAGATTCCAAGCTAGGGTGGATTTTGATTACAGAAGGATGAAGGATAAAATAAAAAGAGCCTCCTTCACTCATGTTCACCGCATTGAGGACATTTGGGCAGATCTCCGTACAGAAAAGGATGTATATAAAATGGATTATTGCAGGCTGACTTTGGAGCAAATAATTGACCTAAATCTGACTTTAATTCCGGAAGGAGTGATTGATGATAAGCAGATTTTGGATCCTGAGTACGAAGAACAGGGAGTTGCTAATGCTCCCATTCCTACAATTCAATGGTCTCAAAAGGAATCCGTCTCTATCTTTGATAGATTTCAATCAGTCTTGGCGAACACCAACTCTTGGCTCAAAAGCATAGGTGTCAAGACTATCAAAATCAAAGTTAGAGCTGAAGATGACCCAGCTGGTCCTAGAGGATTGAAATCAGAAATCAGAGAACAATCAAAAGAAGGAGCTTCCTCTTCAAGTACCAGAATCAAGCTGAAAGTAAGCAGAGCTCCAGAACAACCATTGGATAGGGAAACATTAAAGGGTGAGGAAGTCAATGAAATGCAGATTCAGATATTAGATCAGCAAGAAGAAGACGAGGTTCTTGAGACCTCTACCATTCTAAGTGAGATAATTCCTCACGTTGAAGCTCTGATACCAGAATCAGTCATATCTCCTATGTCCCCTATCGACAGTGATGTTGATTCCTTTTCCACCGTTTTTGTTCCTTCTATTCCACCACAAGAGACTTGTCATCAGTCTTCATCTGTAACGGATACTCCCATGATGAACTTGCCTACTAACTTCAAGAGTATTTTTGATATCAATCCAATCTTTTCAGCCATGTCAGAAACAACTCTTCCAGAAATTGATACGTCTGTAACAAACTTTGATTCTTTCATGGCCAATCCTAGTTGTAATTTGTCTTCTGCACAAAGCATAGTTGCTGTACAAACCGAGGCACCTCCGAGAATTTCTGTTGTATCACAAACTGAGCCCATTTCTACAGAGACTGCAGTTGCTATTTCAGATGTGACAACCTTGGATCTTCCTCCATGGTTGAATTCAGTTGCTCCCAAAAGAAAGAAACAAGCAGTGTCTCCTGATATTTTTGATTTCCGAAAATTGAAGAAATCAAAACCAGTGATTGCAAAGAAAGCTAAAACGGTCTCACAGGTTTTTGTTGACAGCAACAGAATGAAATATGCTGAAATTGCAGAGCCCTTAGTTGATAAACCGCATGAAGAAATGCAGGTATCTGACTACAGATTCACAAGAGTCGAATTGGGCAAGCAGACTCATGCCAATATGATGCAGGATGCTCAGAGTTCAGTGACAATTTTAACACAAAGCTATAACGAACTCTTAGCTAAAAAGGAAAAGCTCAAAGAAGACAATGCTCAACTGGTTTCAGTCATTCAAAGGATTACAGGATCATCAGAGGCAGTTGATTCTCTATCTACAGCTCCTCCAAATGAATCAGTTAGACAATTAGAAAGAATTGCACAAAAGGCTAAAGCAATTGATTCATGGATAACTCAGCTGATTGAGAAAAGCATTCCAATGATTGAGAAGACGTTGCAAGTTTTCAAGAATGTCAGAATAGCAAAGATAAAGCTGAATCAGACTTTGGAGACCTTCAAGCAGAGTTTGGAATCCCTTGAGAAGGATTTAAAAATCTGGCATGAGATAGATCAAGTTAAGTTACAAATTCTATGTAGCAATTCAATCTTGCCAAACAGAGAGAAGTACATAGAATTTGAAGAACTTATGACAAATAGATCATTGGTCATTCAAGATCTTATCAAAGATATCCAGGCCACTTTAGAGATGAATGATGAAGTTCAGCAGGATATTCTTTCAAGTTTTGAGAAGATCTCATGTACGGTTTTAAATCAAGAAGATGAATTACTTGAAGCTGATTCAGTTACTTCAGAAATGGCAGCCAGTCTTCGTCAACAAATGGAATCAGAGCAGTTTTCTATGGATTCAATTCAAAAGCTTGTCAATCATCAAACAATCCTTGAGAAAATGCAAACTAATTATGAAGAGCATAGATTGGCAACTATCAGATACTTTGATGTAATTTTGAAGACAGTTGCAGTGGCCAAGAACACGTTGGGTCCAGATCCAAATGAGTTGCAGACCATCATCAGCAAATTCTTATCTTTCAAAGATAGGAATGAAACAGATTGAAAGTTTTAGATTGTTTTATGTAATTTTACTTTCGACAATATATGTGTAAAAACAAATTTTGCAATTGCAAGTGTTCTTTCCTTGCAATTTTCGAAAATGTAATTACATGTAAAATCTTACAAGACAAATCACAATTTGGATTGTAATTTTGAATAAGTCAATCGCAATTAGTTATCGGTTGAGAGATTTTCTCAAGTTTGTTGAGATCCTCCCACCTTTTTCTCCAGACCTTCCTCCTATAAATACTTGAGGGGTCTATTGTAATCTTTATCTTTTTAGCAAGCAAGAAAACTCTGCAGAATTTTGTACTCATAAAGTCTTTGAGCTTTATAGTGAAATATTGTGAATTTTCAAGTGATATCAAGAAGCTGGAATTTCAGACTTTGAGCTGAATCCTTGTTTTATTATATTGTGATTACTTGAGAATTGTTGAAGATTGCTGAAAAGAGATTTGATTTAAATATTTGCAGACTTTGTGCTGTAAATGTGAGAATTGAATTCATAGTTAGTGTTAGAAATAGAGAAGAATTATAAGTCTTTGTGCTCATAAGTATTTCTCATTTAGAGTAGTTTAAAGATACATTGTAATTACAGTCTTTGAGCTGTTTTATCTTGTATATTTCCATAAAGTAATCGTTCTGAAAAAGGTTGATAGGATTTCATTCTTCAAGACTTTGTGCTTATCGAATTGTTTTCCCGTCCCGGAGGAAATAACGGAAGTCTTTGTGCTTTCAGGAAACTTTATTTCCTTTCTCTTAATTTCACTGCATAGCTGTTGTAATAAGTTTAGTAACATTTACTGTGTCTTTTCTGTGAAGAGAGAAGAACGTAATCTTTCCTGAAACAAGAGGAACGATTGCTGTCCCATCCATTTAGTTTTATTTAGTTAAAGGGGGAGCCTTCCCTTAATTAGGAGAGTTCAAACTCACGTGCTGTGGTTGAAATCTCAATTTTGTACGCTTTCACGAGAATACAAAATTTCCAACCAACACACCAGACAACAGAACAAATCTTGGAAATCTTCAGATTCATCCGCATCAGCTGCAACAAACTTCATACTCAAAACACTCTTCACCAATCTATCCAGACTGCACAGCTACACACAGGAACTCTGGAACTCGCCTTCTGGAGCACCAAAGCACAAACACTTTTTCCAGAACACAGATACCACCTTAACAAGCCTTCACAAGGCCTGAAAAAAACCAGAAGAGGATTGCAGAGCAAAAACATTTCTCCCAATCCACAGACAAACAACTCTGCCAACCAGTTCACACACCGATGAACACAACTTTCACTCTTCAACAAACCAACAGCTACAAACCAGAAGATATCACCAACAAATGCCCATAAACAACACTTTAGGTCTACACAAGCATAGGATCAACACAGAAGAAATGCGGAAGCACAAACCAGAGCACATTCTTAACACACACAACTCTGACTTCTTTATTTATTAATTTTCTCAAAAACACTTGCTAACCCATCATGTCAGCATATCTGCAACATCATCAAGATAGCTCCATGTACTCGCAACATCTCAACAGCATCTCAACTATACATGCACAATCTGCAACATCTTGTACTGTGCTGACATCAATGACAACATTAATGACAACACCACCAAACTTGCTCATACTTGCAACATACCGGCCCATGAAGTTCATCTGTTAACTCATCTACCCTAGGGATGGGATATTGGTTTTTGATAGGTTTTTTTTTGAGAGCTCTATAATCTACACACATCCTCATAGTGCCATCTTTTTTCTTTACTAACACTACAAAAGAAGCAAAAGGGCTAGAACTAGGTTGTATATGCCCCATTTCAAGTAACTCTCTAATGGTTTTCTCAATTTCTTCCTTATATTTCCTAGGGTGGCGATATGGTGTGGTGATGAAAGGTTTTGTCCCTTCTTCTAGTTCAATGGTCTGTTTAAAACCCCTCTTAGGAGGTAGTCCTGATGGAATATCGCTAAAAAATTTCTTATGCTTGCCTAGTACAGATTGAATATCAACATGTATAGTCTTACCTCCTTTGGATGAAGATTTATCAAGAATCATAGATTGCGCTACCCACTCTACTTGCCCATGCCTAAAAGCTCTTTCAATCTTTTTTGATGATACTACTCTTGGAGACCCATCCGATAGTCCTTAAACAATTACTTCTTGGCCATTGTGTTGGAAACAAAGTTCCATCTTTTGAAAGTCTCGATAATATCTTCCTAAGGAATGTAACCATTGGATGCCCAAAACTACATCCATATCTCCCATATTCACTACATAGAAATCTTCACTTATTTTATGTCTTCCCAAAGTGACACTTAGTTGATGAATCATTTGTGTGCAAGGCGTAGTGAATCCATCTGCCATGACTACCTTAAATCCTCCAAAATTTTCAGTTTCTAGTTTCATTCTCATCACTAAACCTTTGTCAATGAAATTATGGGTGGCACCACTATCCATTAGGATAGTCACTTTTTGTCCTTTTAGAACACTACGGATTCTAAAGGGGTGATATTTAGGTGCTCCCGAAAGTGTGGCTTATGTACACTTGCATTTTCTTCATCATCCTATTTCCTATACTTCCTTTGGGTTTCAAATTCTTCTTCGCTCATTTTCATCTGTTATTGCTTCTAAGTTGTGTGCTTGTCCCCTTTTCTGCACACCTATTTCTGCATACCCATTTCTCCTTACAACAGAAACACAGTCCTTTTATTTGAAGCTCTTCCTTGTCTTTCTTTGTATTGGGGATCGAGGAGGAAATGTCTTTGGTTGACAATTTTTCTTATAGGAGGAAAAGTAGATTCCTTGAATAGATTTTGTCCTTTGTTGTTGTGACTTCTAACCTCAATGCTTTTTGGATTGCATCTTGAAGTGATGTAAGATCA
Source organism: Sequoia sempervirens (assembly GCA_007258455.2). Lineage (NCBI taxonomy): Eukaryota > Viridiplantae > Streptophyta > Pinopsida > Cupressales > Cupressaceae > Sequoia > Sequoia sempervirens. The sequence goes on from VDFB02271358.1 coordinate 1,221,169,661, forward strand.
AGAGTGCCTACCAAGCCATAGATTGATACTTTTAATCCCTCAATAAATAGGTATGTGAGCCTACCCTCAGTAATACTTGGCACCATAACTAAAATTCTTTGAAACTCTGCTACATAATCCTCTACTAAGCCTTGTTTTAATTGGGTCAACTCCTTGAAATGCCTTTCGAGATGCTTTGATCAAATCGATCAATATTTTGTGTAAACTCATCATAGGCTATCACGTTTTGATGCCCTTGGGTGGAAATTCCATGGTGCCACCAATCGTGTGCAATCCCCTCTTAGTGTAGAATGGCAAATTTAATAGCATCCTCTTCAACCATGGGGCTAAGGGAAAAATATGTGTCTAGTTTTTGGATCCATGCCCATGTAGTGACCTTTCTTGATCCATCAAAATTGGGAAGTCATTTTACTCACTCTTTGTCATAAATCTTTGTTGGGCTGCTTTCTTTCTCTTCTAGGGGTGTTTCTTGTTTTTGCATCACAATACTCTTTAAATGGGATATGTCTCCTAAGGTTAGGGTCAATTCTTGAATATGCTTCTATACATTCGTCAAGGTTATTTGCCCCTATGTTGGGTTCTTCTTCTTCCCCCAACTATTCTTCTCTAGGTAAGAAGGTAGGCCTAGTTAATCTAGATGATCTTAATGGAGTTCTATTATTTTTGAAATGGTTGGAATTTTCATTTCTTCCATTGGTTGGGTTGGGCCATCGATAGAGTTGTTTATGTTTTGAAGGGTTTGGAGAAGCAACTGTGTTGTCTTCTCTTGTTGTCCCATAAAGGCCCTCAATTCATTTCCTAGGTTAACCTCATGGTCGCCCATTGTATTACCTCTAATCGGGTTCTACTTGCCTCTAGTTTTCTCCTCTCTCCAAGGCTCTTTGAGCTCTTTGGCTTAATTGCATACACTCCTCTTCTTGATCCTCAAGCTAGCAGGATCAAGGCTCTGATACCAATTGTAATGTCCCCTTTTGGGAAATTCCTAATTTTAGGCCTACAAAACAATAATAATCACCTATTGCTACCCCAAGTTTCTGGGATGAGGATGACAAGGGACGGAGGGACATGTTTCGGGGTCCTCGATTTTTCAGGTTATCTTTGGTGACAACAAGGGACAGCTATATAAAAATAGGGAAAATTTAAAAAATATAGGGAAATTTTAAATATTCATATGATAACATTGATAAAGCATCATATATACATTTTAGAATGTTAATACATAACATTTGTGTTAAACTAAGAGTTCAAATAAGAGTCAAAGTCAAACAAATTAGCAATCTAGTTACATTATATTCGTCATACCTGGTAAAATGATGCTTGAAGTTGACAAATATTTGTCAAATAATTGTTTTAACATGCTTTGTGTAATTATCATTGGGTGAAATGGAAGCAAATTTCAAAATATTCCAATGGGTATAAAATTACGATCAGAAAAAATCTCATTCACATTTAAATTTATATACTTGGTTTTAATGTTTGTCCAAGTTTTTCAAGGCACCCATCTATAACTTACTATGTAGAGAGGTGGAAATTATTCGCAGACCTGTAGCTTCATATTAACAGTCCCAACAGTTTTAAAAGAAATACCTGTTCAAGTTTCAGATTGAATTCCCGTTGGTTAACCAATAGATCCATACAATTGCTTAAGGGTGGATTTGTTGCATATAAAGGGAGTAATACTATTGTACCAAAAGTTTACTGCAACAGGAACCTTCAGTTCAGCTTGGGATCAAAATATTATAGTTGTTAAAACAATACAGACTGCTGCATATATGTTCTTAGTACATTTTCAGCCTATATTGCTCTAGTTGTAAACCACAGGTTGTTATTGTAAGTTTATTTGCTACAAAAAATTATTTTAGTACTCTTTGAATTATTGATATTAAAAATAAGTCAACCATTCACCTTCATAAACACTTTTTTTTCTTAAATTGTGTTGGAAAAAGGGGGACAGCTGGCTGTCCCAGGGACGGTTTGGGGGCATCATAGGTGTCCCCACTGTCCCTAGGGACAGCTAACCGTCCCCTTTGCAGCTCATCGACATTGCCGAGATTTCGAGACATTTCCAACATTTTTAAAAAATTTGGGACATCCCCAACACGTCCCCCCATTCTCGAAGCATCCCAGAAACGAGGACACGTCAAAAAGGATCGGGGACACATCCTCAGGTTTCCTTGATAATCACTAAAAACTAATATTAGTAATAACAAGTATCAACTTTATGGTGATATTCAAATTCATAGATAAAACATTATAATATTGAGATCAATACATCATAGCTAAAACATCATAATATTTAGATCCATAGTTCATAGCATCATACCTTAATATCATTAATAATTATTCCAAGGCATATTCCTATAGTCAACCATATTAGGAATTATTAGAAATGCTTGCAAACCACAATCTCAAGGGTGGTTGCCCTTGTATTGTGAGAACATGGAAGGATTTTAGATCCATTCCATCCTCCAATCCACCTTGGAGGCTGGTCGTCCTCCTCGATCAAGCTCAAGAGCACAGAAGTGGATTTCTCGTCCATTCGGTCTCCTGGCCCATGAGTATGGCAGAACCTCCAATTCATCCATCTCGAGGTGGCGTGCTTGATAAGACACATGAAGGTTGTCCTCTTCAATCAAGTCCAAGAGCACAGAAATGGATTTTGGGTACATTTGACCTCCCAACACACAAATATGGCAAAACCTCCAATTTATCCATCTCAGGGTGGCGTGCTTGATATAAAGAATTTCTAATCCTTCAACTCTCGTGACTTGGAAGGCTGAACGGCCTCCCTATTTGCAAGACACTTCTATAAATTCAAAATAGATTGCTAGAGGAATTGCTATATTAATTGCTAATAAAATATCATTATGAAAATACAATGGATTAACTTACAAGTGGCTGTAATTACTGTAATTACTTGATTTCTGCAATAAAATATATATACAGCTATTCCTAATTTATATTCTAAGATTATTCTTTAAACTTCTTTCAAAATAATATTCTTGCTAAAAATAATATTCAGTTCCAATAAATGTATCTTATGTTTCTTGTTCCCAACTTTCCATTTTCCAAATTGATGCCCTCCCCCAAGGAAGTGATCTCTCTTTTATATCTTCATATCCAAATGAAATGATGCAGCCCTTCAAATAGAGATCTCCTTTCAAAGGTCATGAATTTTTGTTTAAAAATAAATGTTGTTTTGTCTTATTCCCAAGTGCTGCTTTTTATTCCTTAATCACTGCCTTTATTAATAGTAATTGTTGCCTCCCTTGGATATATTAATCGCGCCTATCCTTATTTAAGTTAATCGTTGCATCTAATTGCCATCATATTTTGGCGGGGGCATGACACACATAAAGAACAAGGGTGTAGATAAAAACAAGAAAGTGACGTATGACCATGATGACCACAATAGGAACACAATTTTGATTGAACCAATTTGACCCTACTAGGGAAGATTCAACTTGAAATGTATTCATAAGCCCTCCAAATACAAATTTGATGGGTTTCAAATATTTTGGAACATAAAACCCAACAAAACCCTTATAACCAAGACCACATTTTCCTTCGTTTATTTTCTAAGACTCCCAAACTCTCACAATGGGATTTTCACTTGCTTGTTGTGTGGAAGTGCTAGAAGGAACATCATGTTCAATATCTTTCTCTTGTGATAAAGCATTGAGTGTCTGATCTTGTAACCTATCTATCTCCTATCATAACAAAATATATCGATAAAAATACCACATAAAAGTAGGCTGAAATAACCTCCAACATTCTGCTCTTTGATTAGCTTCTTTTGAGTTGTCAATTTTAATGTGTAAAAGATAAAATACTCTTCATAAAAAGTAGATCCTATGACATAGGCTCAATCAATAATGCGTAAAAATTCATTACAAACACTTATTTCTTCTTATCACTCATAAAAACACCTTAGAACAACAATTACACCCTTTCTTAACACTCTTATTTCTTTTTAAAAATGCATACGTATCCTATAAATACAACACCTTTAACACCCTAAACAATATTTTCTACAAATATCAATCTTCCCCGTGCACACTTTTCCTTCACAAAAGATCAAATTTCAATTACCAATTACATTTCACATTCTGTTTATGCACATGGTAGTCCCATAGAAATAAAACAACTCATGTCTCCTAAAACAATTTTCACCTTCCAGCAATATTTCATCCAAATCTAAAAAATACACTTATCTGAAAAATTACCCTTGTGGATAGCAATTTCTTCTAACTCAGCTAATTTCTTCCAGCATGAAATTGATCTCCACACCTTGGCGATGCACTATGTAAGGCATTCAAAAGAAGCAAGATGTACCTGTCGTTCCCCCCAATGGTTGCATCAGTTGTATTTAGTTTATTTGATGCACAAAGAAATACCAAACATTTTCACCGACCAAATTGTCTCCTTCGTAGACTTTTAATGACGACTTAAAAAAAAATGACTCCATGCAGGACACTAGTACTAGTGACTAAACATAGCGGTTTGCTCTCAATAAATCAAAGGACTTTCAATTATACCCTCATGACCAGATAAAAAATTATCCTCTTACCCTCATGACCAAAGTTGTAGCCTTCACATAGAAATCATCCTCTGCTGCAGTGTCAACTTTTGTTCTCTCCTCTCCAAGTCAGTCGTTCATTTTTGGTAATAAACAGAATTTTTGGCCCCACGGCTAACCAGTCATGCAATAAAATAGGACGAAGCCAACGAAGAAGAATGCCCCACCTGGATTTGTTCCAGAGATTTTTTCTCTTTTAAGAGAGTGAAGAGAATGGAAAAATGCAAGAGATATTGAAGAGAATGCCAAAGGGAGAAAGAAATAAAATGCAAGAGATATTGAAGAGTACCAAAGGGAGAAAAAAATAATTAGGACAACTTTTTTATGAATACAAAAATGTAAAGATTAAATGAAGAGACACAATCCACCACATTAGTGATGTAAGAGAGAACCAAGACTCTAGAATAGACAAAGGAACAAAATGTCACATAATATTCTTGACATACAATTTACCTTCAAAGACTAGGGGAAAAATAAGAGTATCTTTTCGAGAACACATATCATAGTTGGAAAATGTAAATTCAGATTAGAAGATACAACTTGACCTAAAATAGAGTTGAGGCCTCCCATGTACCATAATATCTTGATTTCACCTTTATCAAGTGGAAGAGGCATGCCAATAAATGTGAAGGCCTTGGGTTTGAATTGGTATTGGGAGATCCACGTTGAAAATGAATTTGAACTCAAGATCACTAGAGTAGTTACTTATATGCATGAAGAGGACATCATACCAATAAGAAATGAAGGTGATAGAATGGTGCTAGGACATTTTTCCTTTAGGGATCTATACCTAATGTGGATTAGATCCACGTTTTTGTTGTGTTTGGTCCTGAGGCATCATGGAAATAGGTTGTAGAAAGCTTTCAATAATTGGGGCAAGTTTTATTTTATGGTCGGCTTGCAAATATTGGGGAAAGTCCCATTTTAAATTGTGGCTAAGTAAAGTATTGCCAAACGGTACCGCGTGTCAGCTTTGCACTCATTCCTCATATTAGAAACTCAAGCGACTTTCGAAGTAGCGCCAACGAGCCACATGGTAGCTTCACATGCCATCGACAAAGGTAAAAGTTAAAAGAGATTTTAAGCAGCGCTCATCCCTCAGCGTGCCACTTGGCACAATGGCGCTCATTTGGGAATTGCTCAAGCTCTGTTCAATCCTGGCTTGCGCTATTGGTTGGGAAAATAAAAGGGACCTACAATATGAACCAACTTGGGAAAAGGTCCATGTGGCATCACAATGCTCTTTTAAGAGCAAGAAGGTTCTTTTGTTTTAAAAGTCACGTCATTGGCCAATATAGTAAAAGGGACCCACAAGCAGGACTGGCTTTAGGGGAGGTTCATTTGTCTGTGTGGAATCATGGCACTCGTTTAGGGCGAGGGTTTTTCTTGTCAGAAGTTTGAGCTGCGCCATTGGTTGTAACTAATGGGCCCCACATACAACAAAAACTATGGGGCAGTTTGGAGTTGGACATGCATCATCACAACATTTCTCCTCGACAACAAAGGAATTAAAAGACTTTGAGGTTGCCCTATTTCAAAATTATAACTGTATGCATCATGCTGGTTGCATGCCTTAGCTAAACCACTCCTCACTTAGTTAAGCGGTTGTAATGACATCATCATGAGGAAGCATGTCAAGCCTTCCAAGTGGCTTTCTGTTGCCTCGTAACCTCCATCAGGTCGGAGGAGTGGGACCTATATATTGGAAGATCCATCTTGTTTTTAGGAGATACTTTTTGAAAAAAAATCAAACAACTTTGAGGAGCGATTGTAATAGTTTTCTAGTATTTTCAATATGAAATAACAAGGTTTTTGTTTTTGTCAAACCTTAACAGGTGCCCCTCGTGGGAAGGATTGAATATTTTGAACTATGCCTTTGCAGCCTTTGTAATTTGTTCTCCCCCAACAATGAAGAGGATGTGGTGTTCTATGTTTATATGGTGAAATCAATTATTTCCTATTGTGTCTGATCTCTGCTTTTGTAGTACTTAACTTCATGCTTATGTCATAGAATTTGAATCATGCTAGTGCTCTTTCAGATTTTTGTAAATATTTTATAAGGTTACACTACATTATGCATTATTAGATATGAATCAAATTTACATTCTGGCATGTCACCTTAGAGTAGTTTCAGTTAGTTTTATTTCTATATTTTCCTCTTCCCTTTTCTCCTCCAAATATGAAGTGTCGGCTTATAAAATCCTGGAGGTCATTCCACAAACCGCAATTTAGTCCCACGTCTGTGAAACTTCTCATAGGAGGCTGTTATCTAGAACATTAGTTTTAGAGGTCAACAGTTCTTTTTTGGCACGCCCAATGGGACCTGTTGTGACCTTTTCACACATCGCCTCAATGCAAATGGGGACCCCCTAATTTTTGCTCCATTTTGGTCTTTTGGCTTTGGTTTTGTCTCTCTCTCTCTCTCTCTCTCTCTCTCTCTCTCTCTCTCTCTGTCTCTGTCTCTTTCTAATGTCTGCCTTTCTGGGGATGTGCCTGTCTTTGAGCTTAAACGTGAAATTTTGGCTAAGTCTTAGAATTAGTGTTTGCTTTCTTCTGGTCAGTTTGAAGTCAAATGGAGTGAATAAATTGACATCTAAGTTTGGCAATACAGTCAGTAAACTTCCAGCAGATCCCCAACAAAATTTCATCGAATTCTGACAACTTACTATTTTTAGTAAGTACCTAATTTGGGACATTTTTCTGAAATTATGATCGTTACACTGCATCCAGAGCACACCAAGCTATTTGTCTGCAAATTTTGAGCTGAAACGGACAACTTTCTATTTTTAGCAAGTTCACCTTCAAGAGCTGATTTTAGGGTTTACATGCGAAGCTTTTCAGTGCATGTCTGGAGAATATTTTTGGGTTTTCTGAGACCTACGTGGTGATATAACATGTAAAGTGAGATGATAACTTTCAGAACTCAGCCTTCGGAGGCTATATTTAGGGTTTGCATGTTGGAATTTTCTACGCATGTCTGAACATTCTTTGTGGGTTTTTTGAAAGCTTCCCAGTGGTATAACATGCAAACCAGGATCAAGAGCTTTTTTAGGAGCCATCTTCAGAGGCTATTTTTAGGGTTTGCATGCAGGACTTTTCAGCGCATGTCAGGTTATTCTTTATGGGTTTTTCAAGAGCTACGTGTTGTGACCTAATTCACACCTCACCCCATTGCAAATGGGGACCCTTGTTGTTTACCTTTTAGGGTTTTTCCTTCGCGTGCCTCGTTTTGTCTGCTCTCCGTTTGGGGGTTTTGAGTCTGAATTTTGAATGATCACCCGAATCAAGCAAATGAGTTTTAGCCTGGATCACTGTGTAAATGTCGCCATCATGCTTAGAGGGCCTGGGAGATGAAGATCGACTGTCATTTCGGTCAATTCCAACACCTCCCAGTTTTTAGGGTTTTCCACCCCGGGCCCCCTATTTTTTAGGACCTACTTTTTTGGCACTTTTGGGCAATTCTGAGATCCCTATTTTTTAGGGTCTATTTTTGGAAAGTTGCTATTTTTGGAAAAATTCTATTTTTAGAAAAAAATTATATTTGGAAAGGGCTCGAGTTTCAAAAATCCACTCAGAAGTTCGAAAAGATCAACGAAACTCTCAGAAAATTGATTTGAAAATTTCTGAAATCATGGTGAAATTCTGGAGAATCACAGAAAAAGTTAAAAAATCTGGAAAAATCTTTCAAAAAATCACAGATTCATGGTAAAATTCTGGAAAATGTCAGAAATCTGAAAAAATCAGTCTAGAGATCACTAGAAATAGTGAAAAATCTGGAAGTTCATCAAGAAATCTGAAGGAATCATGGGTAAAATCTGAATAATCATGGTGAATTCACCTAAGTTTGGATTCATGGAGTTCAACCAGCATGGAGAAAGGCAGAAGTTAGTGTCAAAAAGCTTCAGCCAGATAATGGCAATAAAACATGGCAAGTCCGCCATAGGCAAAAAGTTGAAGTGGCAAGGTCAGAGCTAAAGTCCGCTCTCCAATGGCTAGCCATAGAGCCAAGTCCGCCTTGAGCTATAAAGGAAATGGCAAGGAACTTAATGAAGTCCGCCTTGAGATAAATGAGCAATGGCAAGCCATAGGCTGAAGTCCGCTTAGAAGTGGCAAGGGAATCAATGAAGTCCGCCCAGGTTCAAGTGTCCAATGGCAAGATCATGAAGGAAGTCCGCCCCTATCTAAATGCAAATGGCCAGACATCCAATGAAGTCCGCCCTCCAATGGCTAGCCATAGAGCCAAGTCCGCCTTGAGCTAGAGATGAAATAGCAAGCCAAGTAATGAAGTCCGCCCAGCCATATGTAGAAATGGCCTAAACATATACAAAGTCCGCCCTTGGAAAAGAAAAATTGTCTTAGGCATAGCCAAGGAAAAGCATTAAGTGGCAAAGGAATCAACAAAGTCCGCCCACCCCAAAAGACTATGGCATGAGAAGTAATGAAGTCCGCCTTGAAGAAAAATTAAATGGCCTAACAACAAAGGAAGTCCGCCATGTCTAGAGAAGTATGAAAACTGGAAATTTTTGCCTTAAAAAAATAAAAAAATAAGTGTTTGGCTTTGAAAATTTCGCCATACTTAGAAAAGATAGAAGTATTTTTTCTAAGTCTAAAACATTTTGCCAAACGACTTAGGAAGATGTGAAGAAAATTTCGCCTGTGACTTAGGATGGCAAGAAAATATGGCCAACGAAAGAGGGTTATGGCCAAATAAAATTGGACATGGCGAAATAAATTTTGAAAAAAGAAAGAAGTTCATGGCCAAATAAATTGGACGATAGAAATTATGGCAAGAAAATTGGAGAAAGTGAAAATTCGCCTAAGGCAAATGAAAAAATTTCGAAAATCAAAATTGCCTTAGACAAAAATAATTTGCCATAAAACGAATGGGTTGGAAATAACACATAAAATAATTATTTTAATTATTTTAATTATTTATTTTCCAACGCCCCAAAGAGATAAGTCTTGAAAAATCGAAATTAGAAAAAAAGACAAAAGAGCTTTATTAAACTGGCGTTGAAATTGGAAACTTTCCCAGACACGATCGTGAAGATAAAACTTGCCACTCGGAAGCGAAGTAAAAGCTGAGTTTAAACTCGATTTGAAGGAAACAATGGAAATTTGCTAATTGGATCGATCTTCTCACCTCTATAATTGATTTCACTTCTCATTTTTCACAATCATTCAATTTTCGAAGAAAGTGTGAGAAGGAATTTTTCTAAGGCAAGAGAAGTGAGAAAAGTCTGAAGCGAAGTGAAAAAAGCAAATTTTTTACCAGCTTGCATTGAGATCGTGATTATTTATCCAAAAGAGCTAGGCAGATTTACTTTGTCCACTTCATTTTGGCATGAAACTTCATCATTTATTTTCTTTCCAGCTTGATTTTTTTTCATGAAGTCTGATTTGACAACTAGCTGGAATATCTTTCAAACTGATTTAAATTTCAAATTCTAATTATTCTCTTTCTTGCAGATTTTTTTTCGAGACGGTAAAGATGAAGTTTGCCAGTAAGGGTGTGCAGCCACAGTCAAAAATCAAGTCCAAGTGGGAGCACGTTGTGGACACCGATCTTGGCCACGTTGACCTTGATGACTTCAGGAAAAGAATGTACGGAAGCGATGGACGTCTGCCTATGCCAATTGCGATGAGAATGATGCGCAATGGGATTGTTCATGCAGCTGGATTTCCACCAGCAAAAGAGTGTTCGGAACTTATGGTAGAATGTGCATTGCACTACAATGCACGAGAAAGACAAATAGAAGCTCCTGATGGAAGAGTTCTCGCATACCTGTCCGAGCCAGCAATCCAAGAAACTTTCGGAATTCCAGTTTACAACCGAACGTCCTACCGCACCAAGGAAGATGCTCTTAAGCTTTATCAAAACTAGCAGGACCTCTATGCATCAAACATAAACAAAACTTGGTTACTGAAGCCTAAGCCTACTGCAGGAAAGATGCCAAAGAAATTGGTTAGAACACATTTCAAAGAGGAATATGGCGACATCGTCTTGCTACTAAACAGAATAGTAGGCAATCCCCATGGTGCACCTTTTGAAAACTGGATGTACTATTTCATTGACGAAATAATCACTGGAGTCAAGATGTTCAATTGGTCCAGAATGATTAGTGATAGCCTCCACGAGCAGTTAGTCAACTTTGAGGAGACCAAGACCTTTCACATGAGCTCATACATCATATATTCGCTTGCAAGATATTACAAGTATTCTGGCTTGACCTGCAAGGGTGTGGTCGACAATGGCGAAGGGCAGCTCAAGGCCTATGATTGTTATCCGCAGTTGCAACTGAAAGAGAAGTCGCATTTCCGACGAGCTCATGATGCCTTTCTAATGTACATCACTCGGCTTCTCCAAGGCGGGACACATCAAAGACTCTCACATGAGGCCAAGAGCCTAATCAGTCGGTATGGATTCTGGTTCATTCAGTATCCTAAGTTCACTTACATCAGAATCCAAGGATTCTCAGGAAATCCTTATAGACTGCCCATCTATCCAACCAACAAAATGGTTTTGCTGGAAGTGCTGAGGCAATTGGAAGCGTATCAAAATATTCAAAGGCCAAAACAAAAAGCGGCTGTCACCTTTCCTTTTTTCATCAGCAATATGGAGGAGTCATGTCCAACGGCACAAGCAGCAGAGGTTGCTCGACTGGAGATACAATAATATCCATTCATATCATACAAATCCAGGAACAACTTTGATCCACTCCATCACATCAGAACTGTGGACGGAGAGAGGTACAAGCATCGGGTTGACTTAGAAGACTTCTGGGCTAATGCAGCAGATGAATATGACGTGAGGAGGAGGTTGTGGTCAAGATTGCCACTAAGCATGATAAGGGCAACAGAGCTCTTCAAAATACCCGATCAACTACAAGATGACGGAATATACTTGCAGCCGGGTTTCAATGAGAACGAGCCACTCCCCCCTATGAGATGGTTTGAGCCTGAGATGGGTGACCTAGCAACTTTCATGCGGCCTGTTTTCAAGTATTCTCAATGGTGGATAGATCGGCAGGTAGAAATTCTAAGGCAAAGAAATGTGCAATTCACGTATGAATTGATGGGCTATACAGAGTCTTGTTCTTTGAATGCCGGTGCATCTCGTGGAGATGGGCCAACAGATGCCGCCAACTTAAAAAAGAGGAAAGAAATTGATAAATCTGCAGAACAGGACAAGGATAAAATGATAGATGAAGGGCTTTCTCGAAAGAAGCACAAGTCCAGACCTATTCAGTCGGCCACTTCCAGAAATATAGAAGAAATACTCGCCATGGATAAAGAGTCTTTTGAAAATGCTAGGATCCCTTCTCCAGTCGGAAATGTAGAGCCAATGCAAATAGAAGATGATGCTCAACCTTCTCCAGCAAGCACAGAGATCCTAGAATCGGACAATGATACAGATATTATGGATGGAGAATTCGAGGAAGGAATGATTTCCGCCCTCAAAGGAATCCAAGAGGACCCATCCGTCCAAGAAATTCATGGTATGCCAGAAATCCAATTGGTGCAAGAAGTTCAAGATATGCAAGAGATTCAAAGCATGCCGGAAATTCAAGATGTCCACGAGGATCAAAATATTCAGGATATACAGGATGTCCAAGATCAACAGGAGGACGGAATTGAGCAGCCAACCATCCCAGAGTGGCTGAAAGAAAGATTAAAGAGGAAGGCACCAGTAGAGGTTCCTGAGGAGGATGATGCCACAGATTTTCTGGCAAGACTAGAGCAAACTGCCCTGAGGAAGAAGGCCAAGAAATTTTCCACCATCCAAAGGGATGAGGCTGGCAATCGCACAGTGCAAGTTGCAATACTGTTGATGTGATTTTTGTGACCTCACCAACCAGGTAGAACAAAGTTTCCAAATGGATCCCCTATTCTCTCTTGAACAAAGTATTCGACGTGCTAAGATTGCGAGTGAGATCACGCCTTCAACTCCAAGGTTCTTTAAATGCGAATAGGCTCAGTTTGGTTGATGTGTGTATGCTGTGTACTCACGAGAGGACTTACGTAGTTGTTCACGAGGCTTGTAGTAGCAACCAATGAGTGCTTTTGAAGAGGACTTATGCACGAATGATTTGGCTTTATGACGCAAGCTTCCTAAAACTAACCAAGATTATGCAGAATTGAATGGTTGCAGAGATTTCTAAGATCTAACTTCTAATTTAAATGCAAATGGATATTATGCTCAATTTAAATGAACTTCGACAAACATTGTTTAGCCTCCTGTTGGACAGCGTCAACAAAGTAAGTGCAATCTTCAAAGGGTGAAAATGATGTTCAAATCACGATTCAATAGAGCAACTACCATCACAATGATGCATAACTACCTATGAACCTTGATCGAAGTTAAGAATAAAAAGTCCAGTCGACCACACAGGACGTGCTTACCGTCAGCAAGAACGTTAGTGGTATGGATAAAGGAAATTCACTTATATCAAGCATAAACATCCATGTCTAACTACAAGCATGAAATTAAGTTCCTAATTGAAGTCAAAGGAATAAGAAACCTCACGAACTATTCCAAACAAAGTTGAAATTCACCATCAATGAAAAGCTTTATTAAGAATAGTCTTTTGTGACAATTTCTTACAAAATTCTCTAAGGGAGAATTCCCCTTCTTCTTCAACAATGCAAATGAAAAACTACTCTAACTTAAAAGCTTCTACTCTCTATTCTGCTTCAACAATTGCTCTCTATTATCTGATTCTATGACTACTAGAGTACAAATGAGGGGGACTCCCCCTTATATAGCTGGCCTGTTTGAACAGACGGCCCAGATCAAATTACAACGGAGGGCTCAGATTGAGCCACCTCAGCCCTAGACGAGATTGCCCTAAAAACCGCCAGAAGGTGGAGGAGTGGCGTCATAAATGCTCCTAAAAATAGCAGATTCCTCCTTTGACCAGTATGAGCAATTAATGCCCACTATCCTTCTAGGAGATTCTCGTCCATGACCCGGATTCCTTTGCTCTTTTCTCTGACCGCGTACGCTATGAATCGCGCCAACACTGCGTCGACCTCTTCTTCAGAAATTGATGGAGTGAGATTAAGCTGATACTCCAAGATGGCCACCATCTGCTCATGTTTCTCGCAAGATTTTCCCCAAGTCTCCATAGGATCCTGCGTGCTCTGAATGATCGTTGAAAACGTGGAGATGTTTTCAAAATCCAGCTGGGAAAATGTTCTCATCTCAGAAAAGAAGGGCTGCAATTTTGCCCTTAGTCCTTCTGCTTCTACCTCCTCATGCGCAAGCCTTCTTGCGAATACTGACTCCAAAGTGTTGAGAATACTCTCACGAATATTCCTCATAGCCTTTCTGATCCTGGAGGACTCTATTGCTGCAGTGTCAAAGAAATTCTTCCCTGTGAACGCTGCTGAATGCCATCCACGGAAGTCATATCTATCACCCGCTTGAATTACCCCTTCATTCACCAGAGTTTGCGTGGGAACACGCATCAAAACAGCAAGACGTGGGATAGTTTTGTCTTGAAAGATGTGGGTATCTCCCCAAGCCTGCTCAACATCATCCAAACGTGAAAGAATACCAGAAGCATTTTGGAATGCTGAGACGAGATCCGCCATGAACTTTTCTGCCTCAGCACGGACACCATTCACCCACTTATCCCCTTCTCGTACAGCCCTCTTTACTTCCTCCAAGCCGCTGATCGGCTCACGTGGCACCTCCGGTGGAAGCTCCGCTGCTGGATTACCTTGAGCAACAGGATGTGCGAGATTTTGCACATACTCAACCAACGCTCTGTGCTCTTTCTTCAACCTTCTATACTTTCCTTCTTTCTTTACCAGCCTATCTTTTAATGCCTGAAACGAACCTTCAGCTTCTTCCACCACTTGCGCTCCAGAAGGGCGTCCCAACTCAACAGTGGTGATTGTGTATTTCTCTGGCATCGCATCACTCAAATCGTGATCCTCCCTTGGGGCAGCGATATGAAGACTACGGGAACCTGCCTCGTTAGTTTCTATCCTTGTATATTTTCTCGCCCTCTTCCGCTTCGGTGACTTGCTTGTCCTATTCAAGAGTGCTTCCATTTCAATTGCTAGGCTGGCGTCATCATCTTGGTCCCTTCGGATTGCCTGTGTAAGCCAATTTCGTTGAATATCATAAACAATCAGAGGCTGCTCCTCAGTGGCTTCCACTTCCCGAACTTCTTCCCGAGGGGTGTTTGGTGGAGGCTCAATTATCTCGACCTCTTGATCACTTCCTTCATGTGCCCCAGCATCTTCCTCTCCGAAGGAATAATCGAAGTGGGTGTCCATGTCCGTGTCTTCCCCTTCATCCCGCTTACTAGCAGCTTCAGGATCATTCACACTCTGAGTATCCACCTCCCTGGGCATTGGCTGGTTAATTTCTCCATCCTCCAGCTCTTCATTCCCTTTAGCTCTCTGACTAGCAAATAATGATACTTCACGTACACTGGAAGCGTGAGACACCAACTGAGTTGAGGACGTGTCTTCCGATCCCTGAGGTTCTGGCCGAACGGGCTCTGGCTGAACGGGCTCTCTTCTTTTTGGTTCCGGACCTCGTGTGAGCTGCTTCTTCCTTTTTGCTACCACCGGTGGCCTTCCATCACCCATGAGGTCATACGTGAGAGCGACTGACCTCCTTAATCTGATGACACGCTCATCCACCCAAGCCCTAGTGAATGTCATGACTGGGATAGACAAGGTTTCTAGATCCACAATCTCCGGCTCGGCCCAATCTATAGGTGGTATTGGCGTGTTCTTCACTGCCTCAAAATCTGGATGGGTGACCCTAGTATCCTCTTCCAGTTGATTCGGCACCCTAATCACCTCACACTCTCTGATTAGCTTCAGGGGGAGCCTTGAAAACATCCTCTTTCTAATCTCGCCCTCGCTTGCCGCATTTGCCCAAAAGTCCTCCAGGTGAGCCTTATGTTTAAATTCTTCTCCTTGCACCGTCCCAATCATTCCCTTAGGATCAAAACTCTGTCGGCCCGTGTGAAGAGTCAGCTTGTAAAACTTTAGCTCATCCTCGGCCTCCTTGGCTGCTTGTAAGGTTGGGCATTCCTCGAGTGAATTTCCCAACACAATGGGAAAATGCAGACCTCCCTTCTTCTTTCGCCTTATAATCTTGTCGTAGGCCACCAGTTGCCTAGACAACTCGAGTAGGATCATTCTGTTGGTAGGGTACCTAGGTAGTTTGTACACATAGGAATCGTACCCCGGCAGCCTTAAATAGGTAAATTTTGGGAACTGGACGAACCAACACCCATACTCCTCGATCAGCATCTGAGCCTCCTCGGATAACCTCTGCTGTAGCCTTTGCTGAAGTGTTCTCGTGATGTACATGGTAAAGGCGTCATTCACTCTTCGAAAGTCATCAGTGTGAGTAAGATGCAACTGCCTGCACGACTGGTGAATCTTAAACTGATTGTAGCCGCAGCCAATCGGCTCCTGGTACGCCAATCCCCTGTACTTGGTCATTCGAGCCAACATATAGATGACGTATGAGCTCATATAAAATGTTTTTGTTCTTCTGAGGTTCCGGAACTGCTCATCGATGTTGTCACTTATCATCTTCGCCCAGTTCACTTGCTCGTCCCCTTCGAGCACCACACTGATGTAAAAGAACATCCATGGCTCGAAAATGAAAGACTGTGGGCTACCATTGACCCTGCTGAGCAACATAATGATGTCGCAATATTCCTGCTTCAGCTCCTCTGATATTATTTGTTTCGGTAGCCTGGCAGCCGGTGGCTTTGGCTTGCGCATCCATGTGGTGTTTATTCTCTTCATGCACTTCTCGAAGGTTGTGGCGTACATCTTATCCGCCTTGGCCTTGGACTTATACATCATGTTGTCCGTGGCAAGGATTCCAAACGCCTCGCCGATTGCATCTGGAGCGAGATTGGCCATGATCAAACCACCAGGAGAGGTGATAGTCCGATCCTCAGTATTATAGCAGTTGGCGCACTCGAGGATCAACTCAGGACAACGGACTGCCGGTTGGAAGCCTGCTGCGTTGTACAACCCACTCTTCACAATATTCTGTGATGCATCTGTTGGAAGGTTGCCGCCTTGCCCGTACATTCGGCGTGTGAAGGCCTCGAGGTTGAAGGACCCGAGGTTGGTATCCGTCAAATTGCCGTACTTTGAGGTGATCTTTGATTCGGGGACGAAGGATTTCTTCAGACCTTTGATGATCGCCTGCCTGGAGGCGTTAGCTTCATTGTTTGCAGTCTTAGTTCCAGCCTTGCTAGTGCCAGCAGCGTCAGCCATCTGCAAAACAAAAGCGAATATTACTCCATCAACTTTTAAAAACGACAATCACGCGAGGCGGCTGGTAGCTGCAAAATAAATACACGTTAGTAGCGTTAGCAGCCAACTTTGGCTTCTCAAGATTAACTTCAACCTCCAGCAACTCGCAGCCAGAATAAATAACTTAACTCCTCACGAGAAATTTACTCTATTAATCTCAACTTCGAAAAAGCGTGTTAAGTATCAGCAATATTCAAAATCAGCAATTTCGGATTAAAATCAGCAAGCCATCGAATTATAAACTACCAAGTCAGAAATCAATTCTTCGACAGTTATACATCAGCAACTTCGAAGAAAATACATTCGAGAGTTTAAACGCACAAGTTAAAATCAGCAAGCTTCGACAAATTAAAAAAAATCCGCTTTTCGAAAGTCACAAAACAGCAACTTCGAAAAGTAATCGAAAATCAGCACTTCGAAAATTATAAAACAGCAACTTCGAAGGCATTACAATTTAAATCCAATTCGATTCTAACACTCAGCAATTTCAAACAACTTCGAAAAATCAAAGCTCAAGCAACTTTGCATTCAAACACTCTCAGCATAAATAAACGATCTCAGCATTTCAACTTTTAACTTCAAAGCATTTTCAACTTTCAACAAAAAAAAAAATAAAAAGTTTCAGCAACTTCGAATACATACCTCAACAACGTGAAGAAATAAAAATGCTAAACCCTTTTACTTTGAAGCACTTCGCAACTTGCAACTTCGAATCTCAGCAACTCCAACGATCAAACTTTCAGCAACTTCAATCTCAAACTTCAAAAAAAATCGAACTCTCAGCAACTTCTCGAATTAAATCTCACAACTCAGTTTGCCAGCATAAATCTCAACTTCGAATCTTGTGAGGCGATAATGAAAATCTTTGAAGTTTTATAGCAAAAGGCTGGCGCTAATTTTAGCAGATGCCTTTTATTCCCTTCATAATGACTGACGCGTTTGCTAATTTTAAAAGGGAATATTCCAGTCGTCGGGCAGTTATTATGACAATCTGCTATTCGGGGAGATTCTTTCCTCGATTTAAATTTAAAATTCCCTCCCGACTGCCAGTTACCTCCAGTGATTTCGAGAAAATCATTTTTACATTGATTTGAAGTTATCTCGATTAAAATTTTAAAATGGCATTTTTAATTAATTAAAATTTTAATTTAATCGCCATTTTAATTTATTATTTCAACGCATTAAAAAAATCGACATCGATTGTCAAAATTGGCTAGGCATTATTTTATTTTCCATCCATAATCGACTTCCGAAACAAATTCCCCTTGTTAAATCGTCCGAAATTTTAAAATCACATGGGTCAAAATCGAAGGGGGAATTTAATATTAGACTTAGGAAAATAATTAATTAATTAATTAAATTTAATTTCTCTATCTCGCCAAGAGAAATTTTAATTTTCTCCGAATGCCTTTCGATTTAATCATGCTGAGAAAATTTCACGTGTCTTTGAAGTCAAAATTTTAAATTTTAAATCTCCACTTGATTATTTTATTTCTAACGCCTTTTAATTTACTTGTTTTTTGAAAAATTTAAACGCCCCTTTAATTTATCTTTTTGATGCCTTTTAATAATTTCAAAAATTATTGCTTGACTTTTGAACGCCTTTTTAATTTTGAACGCCTTTAATCTTCAAACTTGGGCGCATATGGTGTAATCTTCTTCAAGTTTCAAACGCCTTTGATAGATTTTCTTGTCCCTTGGGGCGCATTTTGCATGTTGAGGTTTCAGTTTTGACTTAGAAAAATTTAATATTTCTGGCTCAAGGCGGATATAGGAGGTTTCATTTTAAACATTAGATGAAATTTTCAAACTTTATAATATCATGAGTCTTTTAAATCCCACGCCTCTTAAAAGTTTTGCCTTGGCCTAGGCGCATATAGCATGTGCTACCTCCGTTTCAACTTCAGCTTGGGCGCAAATAACTATGTGAATGTTCAGGCGCATTTTACCCTCGGCACTTCCAATCTAGAGTAAGGCGCAAATATCATGCCATGCTTTCATCCCGTCCTTCCCTCCTCTGGGCGCAAATGAAGTTCTCTGCATTCAAGTGTTAGTACTTAAGATCCTTTAACTTCTCCAGGCGCAAATGGTGTCTGGAGCTTCCACTCTTGACATTTGGGCGTATTCAACTTGGGGCGCATTTCATACGCAAAGCTTTCAGTCTTAATAACTTGGGCGCAAATCATCATTCAAGGTTTCATTTTTAACATTTAAACTTTCACCAACGTCTTTCTTCTTTAGGCGCATACAAGAGGATGAGCTTCCAATTAGGGGCGCATATGCCACATGATACTTCTAGTTTTGACATGGGCGCAGTTGAACCCATAAGCTTCCAGGCGCATTTAGACCATTTTGAGATCCATCTCCCAGGTAAAGGCGCATTTGATGGGTCTTACTTCCATTTTGTGCTTGGGCGCATTTAAGACCTCCAACTTTCATTTTCAACATTAGACGTTTTCCTGTTTCCTCCTTGAGCTAGGCGCATATGGGACCTTTGACTTTCATTTTGTCAAGAGGGCCGCATTTGACATAGGGAGGTTTGAGTTTGCTTGAGGCGCAAATCACCCTGGCTACGTTCACTTTGAAATACCTTAGAAAAATTTTCACGTTTTAACACCTTCATGACCCTGGGCGCATATGACCTAGCAAGCATCCGGTTTAGGCACTTAGGCGCATCTAGCAGGGTCTCCGTCAAGTCTCAATGCCTTAGTGAAAAATTCTATCTTCAACCTCCTTGGGCGCATTTCACCCTGTCTACGCTCAATTTAAATGCCTTAGAAAATTTTCCACTTCCTCCACCTGCTTAGGCGCATTTGACCATGGCTACGTTCAATTTCTGACACTTAGTGAAATTTTTGTCATTTTACTCCCTCCATGACCTTGGGCGCATTTGGCAGGGTCTCCGTCCAATTTTCCAGACTTAGCCATTTTCCGCCTCCGTTCAGCCTTCAAAGTGAGCTTTAATGTCGGACTCGAAATTTTATCCATTTTAGCACAATTTTGCGCCTGTTGCCAGATTTGAGTTGATTTTCCGTGGTCAACCCTAACTCACCCTGACTTTCTATTTTAGAAAGTTCTTGAAATTTCGCGCCGTTGACTGGATGCTGACTCCTGATGCCTGATTTTTACTTTGCTTTGAATTTCGACTAACCTTTTCTGTCAGCGCCTGATGTCCGTTTGTACCTACTATTTTTAGTAACCTGCTAAAAATAGCGACTTCTCAGAAAGTCTTCAAGTTTTGCGTATTGAATGCCCGAAACATGGTGATCGCCGTCGGATGCTGATCCTGTGTGACTGTCGGGTTCCGCCCTTGATTTTAGGAAACCCTAATTGACCTGCTAAAAATAGCAATTGTCTGATTTTCGATTCTCCGTAACTCTGTTTGCTTTGGAATTTGCGCCACGGACTTTTCATCACGTGCTTGACCTGCATTTGCTAAGATTTGGTGCTGACCTGCCAATTATAGCTGCTGCTGAGGTGACTTACTATTTATAGTAAGTGCCTGTTTCAGAGGCCTTCCTTGCTCCGTTTGCCTTGAAATTCGGACAGTGTGCCCATCGCTGGTGAACTTGCCCATTTGTGCTAACGCCGAGACCAACTTTCTATTTATAGCCCCTGTCCAAAATGCCTTACTAAAAATAGCAGGTTCTCCGATTGCCTTCAAATTTTGCCAGCAGACTCTCGAAAGGATGCCGATCGTGATGGGTACTTCAGTTTTGAACATTTTGACCTCTGACCCCTCATTTTTAGTGCTGAAGCTCGAAACCCTAATTTATGCATGTAGCTCAAATGAGCTCCGTTTGACGTCGTTTCAGTTGCATGATGATCAGCTTGCAGTTTTGAAGCGTCGAGCTGCTGCCCAAGTAATACCTGCTAAAAATAGAAAGCGACCTGAAAAGTGATCAACCAGCTATCGGATGATCTTGCATGTCATACTGCCCGAAAAATCTCGGAAAACCCAGAAAAACCCAGAAAAATCCTCAACATGCACGCACTGGCTAAAAATAGTAAGTTTCTGAAAAGTGGTCAGTTCCATTTGCATGTTATACTGTCGCGAAGCTCTTGGAAAACCCAGAAAGAAAATGCCGACATGCGTCGAAAATGTCTGCATACAAACCCTAATATCGGCTTCCGAAGGCCGAATGCTGAAAGTCATCATCATACTTTGCATGTCACATCACTGCGAAGGTCTCGAAAAACCCACAAGAAATCTCCGGACATGCGTTGAAAAACTCAGCGTTTAAGCCCTGAAAATTGCCTCTGAAGGCAGAACTGCTAAAAATAGCAAGTTGTCCGTTTCTGCTCAAAATTTGTCAAAAGTGAACTTGAAGTGCTCGGAATGCTATGAAGTTGCCAAAATGCGAAAATCCTAAGAAAATCAACCCTAAATTGACACTTACTAAAAATAGAAAGATGGCAGAATTCAGTGAAAATTTAGGGGATGCTTGTTGAAAACATGGTAATAACTCTGCTAGGCTCAAAAGCTAAATAATCAACTCAATTTGACCTCAATGTGACCTAAAAACGTGAAACCCTAATTTCAGACTTGGTCGAATCTTACGTTCAAGCTTGCTGACGGGAACATCCCCAGAAAAGCAGAAAGCGGAACAGAAGCAGAACGAGAGAGAGAAAGACAAAAAGAAAAGCCAAAAGACCAGAACGGAGCAAAAATTTATGGGTCCCCATTTTAGATGGGGCGATGTGTGAAAAAGGTCACAACAAATACCTACAGCCGACAAGTTCCAAGATGAGATTGCTCCTGATGAATATGCCATCACGACCATTGACATGGGTCCAACAACAAAAGGGCAAGAGGTCGAGGACTTGGACAATTCCGTGGCCACCATCAAGTCTAGGCTGGAAAAAGAAGTGGCCAAGAAAAAAGAATATAAAAAAGAGATTGAGCGCCTAAAAGATTACATCCAGCACTTGACCAAGCCACTGAACGAAGGTGACCAAGCGGCGCTTCTACCTCCAAATTCTTCACAAGAACTGGTCAGAAACTTTGAGGAAGAATTGACTACGGCAAAAGAGGCTAAGGATTGGATGGATGGAAGGAAAGAAGAGGCGGTGGCATTTGCGGAAAAGCTGGCACATGTGTACGAGTAGGCTTCCTTTTTGCTATCACGAGTTGCAGGTTTAGCGGAATCATGGGACGGCCTCAAGGATATTCAAAATAGGATTATCCCATGTATTCAAGAATTGAAGGGCATCTCGAAGCAAAGGTTGATTGAGGACAGGTTTATTGAAGTTGGAGCGGCATATGATTTCAGTGGATGGTATTATGCTCTGATTTCAAGAAGAGGAGTCCTCGAAAAGGTAAAGCAGGATGGTGCCAGAGTTGAAGAACAAGAAAAAAAAATTCAAAGTAAAATCTACGAGATGGCTGCAGCTATGCTCGACAAAGATACCGTCCGAAAGAAACACTTGCGGCCAAAAAAGTTAAGAGAACAAGTGCAGAGAATTTTCTCCACTACCGGGCCAATCATGAAAGAAAACTTCACCAAGGTATTCAACTTCATGGCCGTTAGGAATTCTTTCTTGCTGCAGGAACCAGAATGGGCAACCACTTTTGCAGAGTGTGCTGAGAACTTGGACTTGCTGGAGTACAATGTCAACGTGCTGCCCGACATTGCCATGGAGGAGGTCGGCTTGATCGTGTCCAGATTCGCCGAACGTGATGCCACACAAGTGGATAAGGATGCCACTCCAGATGTCTGAAGTTCTCTCTAGTTAACTGGTTGAGGTTTTGGAAACCCTAATTAGGGTTTAGTCATGATTAATCTGGGCCGTTGATCCTAAATCAATCTCGGCCATTCATTGTAATTCAGAAATACTATATAAACCCCCCCCCCTCACTCTCTCATTTATTATATAGAGAAGACTAGAAGAATTAGAATTCATTAGAAGGCATTAGAAGTTAGAGCAGATTCAAGAGAATTAGATTGTAGAAAATAAGAGAGAGTTTTATGAGATTGTTGTGAAAACACTACTTTGATAATAAAGTTCAAATGCATGAGGTGCCTTGAATCCTTGATTGTCAAATGGTTGCATGGTCGCATATTTTCTTTCTCATTTAGTAAATTTGCATTAGAATGTATGTTAGAAGAATGACAGATTGATAACGGAGACTAGTGAAACCCAACTCATACTTTCTTTGAGTGGATGCTTTTCACTCAATGTGTAAAGTTAGACTGGGCTTTATCGTGGATGCTTAACTTCTGTTTGGATAACTATTGTTCGATTTGATGGTAATTATTCATTACGTGAAAATTATAAGCACATTCCCAGAAGATTGCACTTGCTCTGTGTAGTTGTCGTCTAATGTGGCGAAGCAGAGTATTGTTTATTTGGTTTCATTTGATCTTCGTCGTCTCTTGATTTCTTAGGAGTAGCATAAGATCTCTAAAAACCCTTAATCTTTTTCACTTTTTTTTATAAAATCAGAAAATCCAAAATGATACTGTATTTATGTCTCGGCTTTTCCGAGTAACTTGCAAAAGTAAATCCCAATTGTTCCCTCAGCAAATCACATCAAAACCACAGAGCAAATCCGCATTCATCTTAAACATTGGAATTACCATATGATCTTACTTGCAATCTTAGCATACAAGGTAATTTTTCAAGAGAGGATATAGCGTCTTGGACACTTTATTCTAGAATGTTCGTTGTGTCATAAAACACACATCAACACTACGCAGTGATGTGACATGCAAGCAGAGTTGATCACTTTTTCAGAGACTTACTATTTTTAGCAGGATCATTCCGACAGCTGCCCAGCACCTCAGTATCACGAACAGAGCAAAGAGCAACAGAAATAGGGTCAAACGAAGATCATTTGATCAACATGCAAATCAAATTAGGGTTTCTAGCTTCGGGGCCTAAAATAAGGGGTCAAATGCCAGAATTTTCGAAAACCGGTGTATCCCACTGTGATCAATATCTTTCGAGCTATCCACTGGTAAAATTTGAGGGCAATCGGAGCACTTACTATTTATAGTAAGTCACTTCTGAAACAGGCTATAAATAGTAAGTCAGTAGCAGGCGCCAGTGCGAACAAGCAGGTCATCCCATGAGGGTCACGTCATTCAAATTTCAAGCTGAACGGAGTTGTGGAAGTCTCGAAATCAAGCAGTTGCTATAAATAGTAAAACACCTCCAGAAACATACTATAAATAGCAAGTCGGCACGAGATGCCAGTGTGAACAGATCAACTAGGTCATGAAGATCCTGTGGCACGAATTCCAAATCAATCCAAGCTTCAGAAGTATGAAAATCGGAGGACTTACTAAATATAGTAAAACACGAGCAAGCCATGAAAATTTTCTAAGGCATGAGTTATTCCTATATTACCCCCAAAATGCGCCCTCAAGCTGGTAGAAGCCATGAAAATTTTCTAAGGCATGAGTTATTCCTGCAGGACCCCCAAAATGCACCCTCAGCTTGAGAAGATGATAAAAAAAAAATTTAAGTGTTGGCTTGTTCCTCATCACCTAGCCAAATGCGCCCAACTTGGAGGTGGCTAGGGAAAAGTTTCTAAGTAGTTGAAAATTCCTGCAGAGGGTCCCAAATGCGCCCATATTCAAGATGACTCTAGGAAAAATTTCTGAGTCATTGTTTATTCCTCCTCCTACCCTCAAATGCGCCCAAGGAGAGAAGTGGTAAAAGCAAGTTTAAAATTCCTCCTACACCCCCTAAATGCGCCCAAGGGTGAGAAGGAGATGAGAAATATGCTAAGGCAGGAAAACTTCTTGAAGCCCCCTTCAAATGCGCCCAGCTTAGGAGGATGACTTGAGAACTTTTCAATGGCGTGGCAAATGGCAGTAGGCCCCCTGAAATGCGCCCTTGCCAACATAAGAAGAAGTAAAAATTTCTAAGGCATGAAATTCCTCATCACCTAGCCAAATGCGCCCAACTTGGAGGTGGCTAGGGAAAAGTTTCTAAGTAGTTGAAAGTTCCCACAGGACCCATCAAATGTGCCCAAGGTAAAGTGAGGTTGAGAAAAAGTTTCTAAGGCAAGGAAAATTCCTTCTCCAGCCTCCAAATGCACCCATCTTAGCAAGGTGGTTAGAAGTTCCTCCAAGGCAATTAAAGTGGAAGCACTACCCATGAATTGCACCCAAGATGAGAAGGAAGCCAAGAAATGTTTTCTAGGTGTTTGCAAATGGCAGGACAGAAGCTCAAATGCGCCCAACTTGAGGAATGAGTTGGAAAATCTCTTAAGTGTCAAAGCAAGAGAAGAAATGCGCCCAGAGGAGAAGTAAGAATAAAACTTTGGTGAGAAATATTTTTTTCTAAGGTATAAAATTCAAAAAAATTAAATCTACCCCTTCGTCTGTAGACACATGAATTTGGCACTTTCTGAAGGGAATTTTCTTTTGGGTATTGGATATTTTCAACAAGGATATGATTTTAAAGTTTTCCACACCTTGCCGAAGATTTTACGATGAAGATTTTTGATGGGCGCCTAGTTGATAAAATTTCTAAGGCAGAACAAAATAAAAAATTTCTAAGGCAAGAAGAGAAATAAGGTGCCTTGGCTAAAAGTTGGAGCTGGATACTTAGGTGATTTTTGATGAAATTGTTGGAGGGGGGAATATTCTTCCAAGCCAGAGTGAAGATATGAAAATTTTCTAAGGCAGGTGATGAAGCAGGAGTCTTCTAAAATGCGCCCTCAGAAGGGAGAAATTTGTCTAAGGCATGAAGAATGTGAAGCTAAAGTGAAACTCAAATATCAAGATGAAGGCGTCAAGATGGCATGCAGATGTTGCATAGCTATGAAGAAAGCAAGGTTGGCTAGAAAAGAAATGTTCCAGAGATCGATCAACCTTGGAAATCAGAGTATGAAAATCAGTTAAGTGAAGGAGAGTTTATATTATTAAGTATTCTAATGCTCTTCCTTTGTTTGCAAGATGAACATCGGAACCAGAATGGGAGGAATTGAAGTGATGGAGCAAATACTCCAAGACTACATTTCAACCTCGAAAGAAGAAAAGTTGCATGTTGGAAGAAATGGCTAAGTGTTGGAATTTCTCCTCAAAGACCTAATATGCACTCAATTCAGAGAAGTAGATGGCGAGGAAGGAATGCTCAAGTCCAAGATAAGAAAATCCTTCAGGATCAGGGGTGGAGAAATAATCATCCTCATGCAGTTCAGAGTTAGAGAATGTCAGTTGAGAAGAAAATCATCATCGAGCGGGAGAAAGAAGTTGCCACCTTGAAGTCAGATCGAGAACGTACTTGCCATACCAATCCAAGAAATAGAAGCCATGATGATCAAACTCATCCAATTTGCAATCGAGAAGAAAAACAAAAACAGTGTGAACGCGTTTGCAAACAGGAATCTTCGAGAAGATGGTGGACATTAATTGCTCATTTATTACCCCCACTCTTTTTAGTGGCGGATTTTAGGGTTAGGGTCTATGTGGCTCAATCTAAGCCCTTCATTGTAATTGAATCTAAGCCGTCTGTTGGACTGGGCCATCTATAAAAGGGGCATCCCCCCCTCATTTGTACCTCATTAGACAGTAGAGATTAGAGTAGAGATAGGAAGATAGAGAGACAACTTAGAGATAGCTTAGTATAGATTGATAGTGTAGTTGAAGAAGAAGGAAAGTTTTTCCCTTGAAAACTTTGTAAGAAATTGTTGTGAACACTCTCATAATAAAAAGGGTTTTCATTGATGATGATCTCATCTTTTGTTGTGAGTAACTAGCAAGGTTTCTTCGTCCTTCTGATTCGAGTAGTAGCTTAAAGTAAAGTAAATTTCATTTCATGCAAGTAGTTAATAATTGTGGAATGAGGTCTTCAATTTGAGCAAACTTCGTCTATCCATACCACTAGTGGGCTTGCTGATGGTGAGTTCGCCTTGCGTGGTCAACTGGAAACTTGTGGACTTAACTTCGATTACGATCTTCATGTTGGTATGCGTCATTGTGACAGTGTCTTCATTGTTGAATTGTAATCTGAATATCTTTAGTTACTCCCCTTGAAGATTGCACCAATTCGGTGGAGGCTGTCCGAAGTGAGGCAAAACGGAATATGGTTGAGGCTTGTGAAAATTGATCCCCACGTCCCACGCGTAGATTAGTCCATAGCATCTTCTATCCCTGCACTCATTTAAATTCAATACTTTCTGGTCAGTTTAGGAAACAAGAGCTTTATAGACAAACCTTTCGAGCATTCAAATTCCTTTCTCCATTGTTGAACAATTTTGTAAGTCCCCTTGAAATACCAACAAAATCACATCAAGCCAACTGAGACTATCCACTGCATGAAGGAACCTTGGAGTTGAATGCATGATCTTTCTAGCAATCTTAGCATGCAGGAGATTTTGTTCAAGAGAGGATAGAGTCGCCGTTGGTAACTTTATTCTGTGTTGGCGCAGTCACGAAAAGCACATCAACAGGACCCACTTCAGTTCTTGGTAGAATTGAGTTTATGAGTTGGAGGCCCATTACAAGGTCACTTGCAGCACAAAATCCGAGTTTTCTACTACTACCTTTGGTAGTTGTAGCCCGACAAAGAGTCGTTGGGCCCAACACAACACAAGCGTGAGCACAACAATCACAAGCACATATGGCCATTCTAGGAGCACCAAGAAACTTTGTAGCGTGGAATAGTGGTAACCCACTTATCCCTCCAGTAGCTCCAACTACATGGGATCCTATTCCCTCTAATTCCTTGAAAGCACTCCCTAAATTCAACAAGGAAGATTTTAAAGACGTCGCAGAACATCTTCAAGATATTGCCAATGTTTGCACGATGCACCATGTCACGAAGCGAAACATGGCTTTGAGGTTACTAGTCGCCTCTTTTAAAGGGAGAGCCCTTGATTGGTATCAATCCTTGCCACCCAACTCTATCGCCACCTAGGATGAATTGGGCTACTGTCACACCCCATTGTGCATTTACCTATTTACTATTACTATGAATGGTTAAAATATTAAATAAATGAATGTGTTTGCCATTTTGATTTGAAATCATGCGCTTGTACTTTGTTTAATTGTATCATTGGGAAAGTAAAGAATGAATGTTAATTTGATTTAATGCTATAATGAAATGTAGAAAGAATGTTGATTGAATTTGATATTCTAGTGATGAATTATATGATGCAAATGATGGTATTGTGAACAGCTAACTACTATTGCAAATGTGTTGAGATGAATGCAGATATAGGGATCAAGCCTCCAGAAGAGAGGGGGAGTATCACTCAAGAGAAGCATTTGGTCTGGTAACCCTTAACGAAGCCTAAACTGAACTCTCACACACTCACATATAGAATGGTTAAGTCGTAGTTTCAGGAAATTGGCAAGTCAATCCTTAATATAGTTTGTTCATGTATTAGATAGGTTGTGATCCAATGTTCCACGGGGATGCATCCCGCCCAAAAAAAACACCCGCACCCAAGATGGGGATGTTTCTGATATGGGGAGACGCATGGGAAACATCCCTCCGCCGTCCCCCCACCGTTTCCTAGAAGTCTCCTCCTGGAGGGAAACATTTCCTAGCCGTTTCTGTCGGGGAGACTCCAGGGAAATTTCTGGGAGACTTCTAGACGTCCCCTCGACCCCAAGGAAACTTTTGGGAAACTTCTAGGAGACTCCAGGGAAACTTCTAAGAGACTACCAAGTGTGTAGATTTTAAAATTTTATTTTATTTGTATTTTAATTTTTGTTTTATTTTTTTATTTACCCTAAGGCCTATGCGGCTCTAGCGATTTACACTGTACAGTATGCAAAATGTGGAAGCAATGGCAAGGCACGTGAGCTGCCTAATTGAATACCTCAAAGAGTCGTCATCTCATGGAATGCAATGATGCGGGCAATGACTGAATTCCCATGTAGAGTGGAGACAGTTAACATGTTTGGTTTGTAAACCAAGTGTTTGGACAGAATTGTACCCAGACTATATGCTAAGTGCTTCAATATTTGGGATATCTGTCCACTCCAAATATCTTGCATATATCCTCCAACATCAAACATACATCTTGTAGGAACCTAATTTGGTCTTACATAGATGTTAAAAACTTAAAACCAATATTAATCTATTATTTTAAAAAACATCGTAACATATATTTGAAATCAAGAATACTTTTGGATGCAACTTAGGCTTCTACAGTTATATAATTATATTGTTATACATCTTTTTATAACTAATTTTTCAAGTACTATATGTATTTCAGCACCGCCCTCCCGCCGCCATCCCCCTACCGCCCCCAAACTTAGAACCCCCATCTCCCGTCCCCGAAACGCGTCCCCGTCCCCTTCCCCAAAACTCCATGGAACACTGTTGTGATCTCAATTGAGAGTGTTTTGGTTTGTGTTAAGTGCTTGATATGTGTAAGTTCTTTCTTATATGTTTTTATGTAATCGATTAGAAATATATATATATGTATATGCATGTCAACGATAGGCCCATGCACATGAGTTAATACGTACATAAGTATATGTAGGTAGACATACCTACGCATGCTCATGGACAGATTGCTCATGGGCATGAGGGTATCGAATGGACAAATAGACATTGATATATATATGGATAAATACATGTATGTATATGTGACTATTGATAAGTTGGCAAGTATATGTGATTGATTTTATAAGTAATGTATATAAGTGATATATGCATATATACACATATATACACACATTGACATATGTATATGTATCAACGTAATGGAATGTCCATACATGTATATCGATATATGTATGTATATGTACATATGTATATAAGTATATACATATAATATTATTTTTATAAATGATAGCATGAAAATATGCATTCGAATATCGAATAGTTTATTATTGTGATAGTTGTTGGTGAATATACATATACATACATACATACATACATACATACATATATTATATAATACATACACACACACACACACATATATATATAGATACATGTTTATATATATTGTGAAGCGCTCAAATGAAAGTATCAATAGCGTTGTCTTTACAAAGCGCATAAAGTATTGATAGTGCTGATAAAACATAGCTTATGATATAAGTATAAACAGCAATGAATAATGCAAAGTGATTTCCACATGCTTGGAAGTCGATAAGCAATGCTTTAAATGTAGTTGACACTTTTGTTAAGTGCTGAATGTAAAACATAGATCAAGCCAAAAGCTTTAAACGCAGAGGTGAGAATAAGACTTATCCTTTGTGTAATAACAGCGACCAAGTTAATAGGGAATGAGGCATTTTGGTGGCGCCAACTTATGAATTGCTTTAACCAAATATAAGTCTTTTGCCTGCAAGTCGATTTGCTTTTTTAAAACATATGCAAATATGAATTGGTCAACATGTTGTTGGCATGAAGGGATTCAACCTGCTGTTCTGTTTTGCTGAGTATTGAGTTTAAACTCTGCCAGCACTCTGTTTTTATTGATGAGTCGATTATACTGAGTTGAGAAATGTCATATTGCTTAACTAGTTTGTAGGCTGTGATGTCTCATATTTTTGTATAAATAGAGGCATCCTTCACCTCATTTGGACACCCATTTGACTTCCATTCTGCTGCATTTTACCTGCTTGTTCTTGCTGAGAGTTATCATTGTGAGGAGAGTTTATTGTGAGGATAGTGTTTGAGAGATATTTTTATTGGAGGATTGGAAGAATTTTTCTTGGAGGGATTGAGCTAGGAGTCAGCTTGTTCAATTGGATTAGCATATTACAAGCATGTTGAATCTATTCTTTATTTCTATGTATGCTTTGGAAAGATTGAATGTTATTGTTTGATTGTGTGGTAAATCCTTGATTTGCTAGAATAGGGAAGAATTATGTTTATTTCCTTGAAAGTTAGAAGGAACTATATTTTACTCCATTTTTGTGTGAAGCTTTATTTGAAGTGTTTGTACATACTCCATATTAAGGAGTGATTGTGTTCATTAGTATTGTATACTAGGAAATGAAGGTGCTTAAGTAGTTGTTATCACCTGGAATATGCACCCTGCTGAATCTTGAATCCAGCTATCCTGTGAAACATGGGATGACCTCTCGAATTGTGGGGCTCGCGAAACTCGAGATCAACCTCCGATTAAAGGACGGCTTCTCCTTGGTAAATCACCTAAAAACCAACTCTGACTAAAGAACCTTGCTGGGAAAAGAGACGAGAAAGATCTGATAATCTGAAACTAAAATGGAAAATGGAGGTGATACACCAAATATAGTAGATTTCTACTTCGTTTCAGCAACACAGCCTATGAATCTCAATCTAAATCTTCACACAATAATTTGCAACAGTAATTCGGAAGTAAACTTAAAACAGCAGCAATCAAGAAGTCATAGGACTCACAATAATACCTACTTTTCTTTCATACACAGAGAAAATAGAAACAATGTAAAGAACCGGACCAATTTTTTGTTTTGTTTTTTGCAATGCAATTACAATTCAACACGCACCCGTTAAGGTTAGCTCTAAACTAAAATGATGTGGAAAGTAACTCTAACCAGAATGTACACCAAGATCCCGATGTGGGCAAGGTGTGAGCATTGGTCAGAGGGTCTAATGCAGATGCACAACTGGAAAGGAACTCTAACCAAGAATGGCGCCGTGTGAGGGCAAGCATATGGTCAGAGGATCAATGCATGATGAACTCAAGTAACCCTAACCAAGAATGGCGCCGTGTGATGGCGAGCATATGGTCAGAGGGTCCCTAAACTATTTAACTGAAAGTAAATAGGCGGCAAGCCAGCCTCTTCCACTTATTCAGTGGGAAATACAATAGATTAAATGAGAGATAGAAGAAGAATGGCTGATAGTACTACTAACAGCTTACAATATGTCAAAATGTTCATTTAAATCTAGAGTTTTTAGTTCTTTATTGCTGCAATTGAATAGTATGCCTTCCCAATGCCAAATGTGACTTCCAATGCTCAATCCCAGCCAAAGGGACAACTTTCTTGATTCTAATATATCAGACCTGCAGCATAAAAAGAAGAAATCTGCAACATAACAATCACTCAATTGCTCATATCTTGCTCAAATCTCACTCTACTGACATGAAACGAAGTGCAGATTGCTCTATGGATGAAGGCGCCTAAAATGAACACTTAAAACCACTCCAAACAGCTCCCATTTAATTTGCACAAATCCCAAGACATTACCCAAATGATACGGCCCTCCTGTAGGGGCGATTCAGCTAGGAAAAATCAGAAACTTCATTACAAATTCTACAAACTTGCAAGTAGGGTCACCCCAAGTAGACAAGATGATATGACTAATACCCAGAACAATATCTTTTTTTGTTTTTGATATATGAATGAAAACTACCTATATCCTTGCAACATCAGCATCTCTGAAATGAATAGAAAATGCAAACTAGAACTCCAAAATGCCAATAATAAACTGAAAATGCAAATCAAACCTATTACAAGCTAACTCTCAACTAGTTGCTATCTTTCAAGCAAGAAGATGAGCCATTGCTAGGAGGTGTGCTTTCCTCGAAGCGAGTGCCTGAAGACAATTCAGCAGCATAACGGTGTAGTAGACAAAAGATCCCAAATGAAGAGCTGAGGCCTGAATATATAGACATGGAGAGAGCCTTCTAGAAGCTTCAAGAAGGGCGCCCCAAACCCTAATTTTGAATTCAACAATTCCCTCCAAAAAGTGGTGTCCTTTTCCCTTTAATGAAACATTTCACTTTTTAATAAAAGTCAATCTCCTCAAGTAGGCGTCCATTTTCACTTAGCTCATAATTTCACTTAAAAATATAATTTATCTTCAATGAAGCATTGACCCTTTAGGTCCCCTTTTTTAAAAACAACATAAAGTTGTAACACTAGGCAAAGGGGTGTTATAATATTAAAATATAATATTATAATGTGAAAATACTTATCTCTCCAAGGAAAATGCACCCAAAGGCCAAAAACTGAAGTGCTAGCTGAATCAACTGAAGAAGAAGACCAACTGAACTGAACCCAACCTGTCCACTGCCAAAAAATAGAATTTACTAAAAATAGTAAATTCATGAAGTTGCTCGGAATGCCAAATGGACCATACCACCGCGAAGCTCTTTGAAAACCCAGAAAGAATCCGCAATCCGATTTTCAAACTTCAAGCAATAACCTCCTCAAAATTAGGAAACCCTAATTTTACCATCCGAGTAGCCTACGGGTCTCCAGAATAGGCCAACGGTCAACTGCAACGA
The DNA here is from genome assembly GCA_007258455.2 of Sequoia sempervirens. Lineage (NCBI taxonomy): Eukaryota > Viridiplantae > Streptophyta > Pinopsida > Cupressales > Cupressaceae > Sequoia > Sequoia sempervirens. The sequence goes on from VDFB02271358.1 coordinate 1,221,202,714, forward strand.
TCACATTTGAGAAGGGGACATTACAGTCTGCCCTCCCCAAGATTGCTTGCCCTCAAGCAATCGCAAGTCTGGATGCTGTAGAATCTCCTCATTCTCCCAAGTAGCATCCTCCATAGGTAAATTCTTCCACTTCACCAAGTACTCTTTGATTGATCTCCTCAAAGAACGCTCTCTGGAATTAATAATCTCTTCTGGAATCAAGGTCAACTGCCCTTCTTCATCCAAGGGAGGCAACTGTGATGAAGCAACAACATTGTGTTCAAGTTCCTTTTTGAAGCGAGACACATGGAAGACGTTGTGGACCTTACTACTCGATGGTAGTTCCAACTCATAAGCCACTGCTCCAACCTTTCTGACAACTTTGAATGGCCCATAGAAGCAAGGTTTCAGCTTCTCAGCTCCACTCTTCTTGAGTGTAGACTGTCTGTAAGGCTGAAGTCGAAGATAAACCATATCCCCAACCTCAAATGAACGCTCAACACGCTGCTGATCAGCGTACATCTTCTGCTGATTTTGTGCTATTTGAAGGTTGTTCTTCAAGGACTTTAAAATATCTTGACTTTGCTGCAACCAATCCTTGGCTTGAGGTGCTTTGCTGTCACCAAACACCAAATCAGCAAAGCTAGGGGCCTCATAACCATAGAGAGCCATGAACGGAGACATCCTTATAGACATGTGGAAGGATGAATTGTAGCAATACTCCCCAATGTGAAGCCATTTCACCCATGCTCTTTGCTGCTCCGAGACATAATTTCTAAGATAGCCCTCCAACCATTTGTTCACTATCTCAGTTTGACCATCTGTTTGAGGGTGATAGCTAGTGCTTGGAGTAAGCACTGTACCACTCATCCTGAAAACTTCTTGCCAAAAGGTGCTTAGGAACTTGCTGTCCCTATCACTTACAATGTTTTTCAGCAACCCATGCAATCTAAACACTTCATGGAAAAACAGATCTGCAACTTGAGCTACTGAAAACGAGCTGGTAATGGCAATGAAATGAGCAAATTTTGTCAATCTATCCACTACAACATAGATACAATCTTTGCCTTGAGCCCTAGGCAATCCCGTGATAAAGTCCATCGAAATACTTTCCCATTTTTTATTAGGAATAGGAAGTGGCTGCAGTAGACCAGCTGGAAGAGAGTGCTCATTTTTGTTCATTTGACAAGTGCTACACTCCTTGATGTAACGTAGAACTTCCTCTTTCAACCCCTTCCAAGAGAACCTCTCTCGAATCTGCCTGTATGTCTTGAAATACCCTTGGTGACCAACAAGTGGAATGTCATGGAAGGTCATCAAAATCTTCTTCTTAAGTTTGGAATCAACCACCAAAAAGATCCTCCCCTTGTAATGTATCAAACCATCAATTACCTTGTACCTTTCATCATGAAAAGTACCTTCAATGATGCTGGTTGCGAACTGATTTTTGGCATAATCAGCAAGCAACATCTCCTTCCAATCAGTAGTAAGCTCACACAATGAGCTCAAATGAGGTCTTCTGGATAAAGCATCAGCCACAATGTTGTTCTTCCCTTTGACATACTCAATGTCAAAATCGTAAGCTTGAAGCTTACTCACCCACTTCTGTTGTCTTTCATTCAAGTCCTTCTAATGCATGAAGTGCTTGAGACTATTGTGATCAGTTTTGACCACGAATTTGCTCCCCACCAGATATTGTCTGAACTTGGCTAATGCATGCATGATTGCAAGCATTTCTTTGTCGTAGATAGAATAGGTCCTTTCGACACCCCTTAGTTTTCTACTTTCAAACACAATGGGATGTTTGTCCTGCATCAAAACAGCACCAACTCCTTCTCCTGATGCATCACATTGCAACTCGAAAGGCTTGGAGAAATCTGGTATGGCCAACACTGGACAAGAACTCATGATTTTCTTGAACTTGTTAAAAACACCTTGAGCCTTTTCTGACCACATGAAATCCCCCTTTTTAGTGAGGTCAGTAAGGGGAGCAGCACTTTGAGAGTACCCCTTCACGAACCTTCTGTAGAAGCCACAAAGACCCAAGAATCCCTTCAAATGAGTCAAGTTTTCTGGAGGTGGCCAATCAACTATTGCTTTGATCTTTTCAGGATCAACCTTCACTCCTTCAGCGCTGATTATATGACCAAGGTAGAGCAACTCCTTCATTCCAAATTCACATTTGGACTAATTGGCAAACAAACTCTCCGATTCAAGAATGCTAAGCACTTCCTCCAAGTGCTTGAGATGTTCTTCCCAAGTCTTGCTGAAGATGAGAATATCATCAAAGAAAATCAACACAAATTTCCTCAACTGTTTCTGGAAAACTCTGTTCATGCAAGACTGAAAAGTGGTCGGAGCATTAGTCAACCCAAAAGGCATGACTAGGAACTCGAAGTGTCCATAGTGGCATCTGAATGCCGTCTTCTCGACATCTGAACCTCTCATCCGGATTTGATAGTAGCCCGACTTCAAATCAATTTTCGAAAAGAATTTGGCACCATGTAGCTCATCAATGAGCTCATCAATTCGAGGAATAGGATACCGATTCTTTATGGTGCTTTGATTCAAGGCACGATAATCCACACACATGCGGATGGTGCCATCCTTCTTCACAAGGACTACTGCTGAAGCGAAGGGACTCTTGCTTGGGCGGATGAAACCCATCTCCAAGAGTTCTTTTATGTTCTTCTCGATCTCATCCTTCTGCTTCTTAGGATACCGATATGGCGTTGTGATGACTGGCTTGGCCCCTTCTTTGAGTTCAATGACATGCTCTACTCCTCTTTCAGGAGGCGGCCCAAGAGGTAAATCAGCAAACACCTTACTCCTCTTGGTGAGTATAGACTGGATGTCTGGAGGATAGTCCCTTTTCGTTTCAACTGGACTAGCCGGAAGAACCATGCATTCCGCAGCCCACTCAACTTGATCATGTCGAATCAGCCTCTCCATCCTTTTGAATGAAACAATTCGAGGACCTCCATTTGACATTCCTCTTAACACCACCTTCTTTCCATCAGATTGGAACTTGAGCTCCATTGTTTGTAAGTTGAGAGAGATTTCACCAAGAGAGCGTAACCATTGTATACCAAGTACTGCATCAGTGTCACCAATAGTAACCACATAGAAGTCATCCTTAACTTCATAGTTGCCCAACTGCATAGACATGTTAGGAACTCTTTGGTTGCATGAAATATGAAACCCATCAGCCACCATGACTTTGAAGCCTTCAAATTCTTCAGTTTTGAGACCTCTTTTTGCAACCACTCCTTCGTCAATGAAATTATGTGTGGCCCTAGTGTCAATCAATGCAACAATTCGGTGACCTCCAACTCCACCACGAACCTTGAAAGATTCGTTCTTTTGGAAACTAGAGAGTTGGGCAATAGGGGCCCCAACTCCTTGCTCATGATCGGACTCTTCTAGAGCTCTTTCTTCCTCGCTGTCCCCAAAATAGGACTGTTGATCAGACATATCAGATTCTGATCCATAATCAGAATAGGTCCCCATTTGATTATAACGCCCTCTTCCAGGACATCTATGACCCTTAACCCAAGGCTCCAAACATGTATAACACTTGCCCTCTTTTCTAAGCTGTTCACGTTGCTCTTCAGTCAACTTGGGTGGGAACTTCTTTTGCTGATTTGAAAAATGCCTCTTATCCTTCTTGTGACCAAATGGCTTTGGTGGAAATTTAGGCCTAGGGGCTGATAACTCCATACTTCAAGACTTTTTGATGGCTTCTTCAAGACTTGGTGGATCGAAGGCTTTAACCCACCCTTTCAAAGGCTCAACCAATCCTTCAGAAAACAATACAACCAATCTTCTTTCAGTGATGTTGGGCACCATCACGGAAAGCCTTTGGAAATCAGCTATGTAGGAATCCAAGGAGCCATGCTGCTTCAATTGTGCAAGCTCATGAAATTTCACTTCAGGATCCTTAGTGTCGAACCTATCAATCAGCTTATTGGTGAATTCATCATAGGTTCGAATGAGGTTGTGGCCAAGCGTGACCAAACCATGGTACCACCACTCATGGGCAGCTCCCTCCAAATGGAGCGTTGCAAACTTGATGGCATCTTCTTCTGGCATGGGACGAAGTGAAAGGTAGTTGTCTAACTTCTGAACCCACGATCTTGCTGAACAACTATCACTTCCATCTAAGTGAGCCAATGACACCTTCCCAAGGGCTTGTTGATAATCGGTTCTAGGAGCCATATGAGCACGGTTATCAACTCTTCCTCCGTTTCTTCTGTTTCTTTGGTTCAAGAATTGATCAAAGGACCATTGGTCTCTAAGATCAGGGGGTAAGGTGGCATACTCCATGTAGGCTTGCCTGGCATCATCTGAAAAAGGAATGACAGCTTCAACTTGCGGTTCCTCCCTCTGAGTGAATGTAGGAAAAAGAGGCCTAGAGGCTGTTCCTCTAGAGGTGGCCTCATGCTGACCAATAGTTCTACTCCCTCCATTACCATTGTTCCCATTGACTCCACTGTTTTCTCCTGTAGCATGGTTTTGATTAGGAATATGATTCTGAGGAATTTGCTGGTCCATTCGTGCAAGTAACCGAGACATCAACTCAATCATCCCATCAAATTTCTTTTCCATCCTTTCATCTCTTTCATCCATGGCCTGCTTATGACTTTCAGCCATGTTCTCAACTGTTTTACCAGTATCTACTATTCTTCCTGTTTCTCTCAAAGCTTCTGACAAGGTATCTGCTTCTGGCACTGGCGGAAACTGTGTCTGTTGTCTTTTGGCCTGACTTGGTGAAGTATCTGCAATCACTGTCACTCATCTGACAACTGAATCACTGTAGGGCACAGGTTGGCAAAATCATGGCTCTGATACCACTATAAAGAACCAGACCAAATTTTTTTTTTGTTTTTTGCAATGCAATTACAATTCAACACGCACCCGTTAAGGTTAGCTCTAAACCAAAACGATGTGGAAAGTAACTCTAACCAGAATGTACACCAGGATCCCGATGTGGGCAAGGTGTGAGCATTGGTCAGAGGGTCTAATGCAGATGCACAACTGGAAAGGAACTCTAACCAAGAATGGCGCCGTGTGAGGGCGAGCATATGGTCAGAGGATCAATGCATGATGAACTCAAGTAACCCTAACCAAGAATGGCGCCGTGTGATGGCGAGCATATGGTCAGAGGGTCCCTAAACTACTTAACTGAAAGTAAATAGGCGGCAAGCCAGCCTCTTCCACTTATTCAGTGGGAAATACAATAGATTAAATGAGAGATAGAAGAAGAATGGCTGATAGTACTACTAACAGCTTACAATATGTCAGAATGTTCATTTAAATCTAGAGTTTTTAGTTCTTTATTGCTGCAATTGAATAGTATGCCTTCCCAATGCCAAATGTGACTTCCAATGCTCAATCCCAGCCAAAGGGACAACTTTCTTGATTCTAATATATCAGACCTGCAGCATAAAAAGAAGAAATCTGCAACATAACAATCACTCAATTGCTCATATCTTGCTCAAATCTCACTCTACTGACATGAAACGAAGTGCAGATTGCTCTATGGATGAAGGCGCCTAAAATGAACACTTAAAACCACTCCAAACAGCTCCCATTTAATTTGCACAAATCCCAAGACATTACCCAAATGGTACGGCCCTCCTGTAGGGGCAATTTAGCTAGGAAAAATCAGAAACTTCATTATAAATTCTACAAACTTGCAAGTAGGGTCGCCCCAAGTAGACAAGATGATATGACTAATACCCAAAACAATATCTTTTTTTGTTTTTGATATATGAATGAAAACTACCTACAGCCTTGCAACATCAGCAACTCTGAAATGAACAGAAAATGCAAACTAGAACTCCAAAATGCCAATACTAAACTGAAAATGCAAATCAAACCTATTACAAGCTAACTCTCAACTAGTTGCTATCTTTCAAGCAAGAAGATGAGCCATTGCTAGGAGGTGTGTTTTCCTCGAAGCGAGTGCCTGAAGACAATTCAGCAGCATAACGGTGTAGTAGACAGAAGATCCCAAATGAAGAGCTGAGGCCTGAATATATAGACATGGAGAGAGCCTTCTAGAAGCTTCAAGAAGGGTGCCCCAAACCCTAATTTTGAATTCAACAATTCCCTCCAAAAAGTGGCGTCCTTTTTCCCTTAATGAAACATTTCACTTTTTAATAAAAGTCAATCTCCTCAAGTAGGCGTCCATTTTCACTTAGCTCATAATTTCACTTAAAAATATAATTTATCTTCAATGAAGCATTGACCCTTTAGGTCCCCTTTTTTAAAAACAACATAAAGTTGTAACGCTAGGCAAAGGGGTGTTATAATAGTAAAATATAATATTATAATGTGAAAATACTTATCTCTCCAAGGAAAATGCACCCAAAGGCCAAAAACTAAAGTGCCAGCTGAATCAACTGAAGAAGAAGACCAACTGAACTGAACCCAACCTGTCCACTGCCAAAAATAGAATTTACTAAAAATAGTAAATTCATGAAGTTGCTTGGAATGCCAAACTGACCATACCACTGCGAAGCTCTTTGAAAACCCAGAAAGAATCCGCAATCCGATTTTCAAACTTCAAGCAATAACCTCCTCAAAATTAGGAAACCCTAATTTTACCATCCGAGTAGCCTACGGGTCTCCAGAATAGGCCAACGGTCAACTGCAACAATCACATTTGAGAAGGGGACATTACAAACAAATAGAGGCAAAAATGCTGATCTTTGAATCACTGAAGGCTGCTACAATGATAGTTTTCTAGAAAAATGGTAAAATATTACATCACAAGCATACAGCCAACCATTATTTCAAAGTGAAACAAGGTTGGAGATGCAATCAATGAAGAAAATTACAGAAGTAGAGACCTGATTTTGACTAAAAAAATTCAAGGACCGAATGTCACTTTGTCACAATAAACTTTTCCAATGATTTGCAACAAACATAGGCCTCTTATTTATAGATTTTTGAGAGCCTAAAATCAAAAAGTCATGTTGACTTTAGATATTTTTCCTATAAGTTGTCATCCTTATCCTCTGTAGATAAGATTTGCTTTTATCCTCTGTGAGTTGTCAATCTTATCCTCTGAGTTGTCATCCTTATCCTCTGTAGATAAGATTTGCCTTTATCCTTTGTGAGTTGTCAATCTTATCCTCTGTGGATAAGATATTAGTAATCCTTATCCTCTGTAGATAAGATTCACCTTTTTGCTTTGAGTTGTCAATCTTATCCTGAGTTGTCATCCTTATCCTTTGTGGATAAGATATTTTGCAATCTTTATCCTCTGACTTTGACATTGACTTCCTTTGGCTTCCTTTGACTTTGACTTTGACTCTCTTCCATTGACTTTGACTTTGACTTTCTTCCCTTGACTTTCACTTTGACTTTGACTTTCTTTTGCAAAAAATGTTTTCCTTTTCTTTTTTGTTTTGATTTTCCATAAAATATCATGTAACATTTTGGGATCTCAAGGGAGTTATTTGCCTGCTAAATAATTGACCAACTGCTTTATACAGTCCATTGAGCATGGAGTCTTCATACGGATCAACAAAAACTATTTGCCTCACCAAAAACATTGTTACCAACCTGCTTCAAAAGAAAGGAGCCTGCTACAAACAACAACTTGTGCATAAAGCACTTAGGGAAATTGAGAAAAAAAACATTAATCTACTGCTGCAACACTTATTAGCAAGAAAGAACACCTACCCTAACCTATACTACTAAGAGTAGTGATGCTCAAACAAATCCATTAACTGGTTTTGCAAAATAACTTCCTTTTCTGACCAACATAGGATGTTTCACATGATCATAAACCGCTGAGTGGAGATGAAACACAAATAGATATTCTATAAACTGTTGCAATGCTTCATGATGTAAATAAACTCACTCATCCCTTCATGTTTATCATATATACTACTATCTTGAAGTGCTTAGGTAAGCTGAATGCGTCCTTCCTCAGTTGCAACTTCATGCTTGAGTGCAAGGATGCCTTGTGATGCTTTGTGGGCCTCCATCCTGGCTAAATGTCTGATAGGACACCCTCCTGAACAAACAAACTTCAAACTCTCATTGTTGGCTTCCTCTCTCTGGACTGCCTCTTTAACAACATGCACTTTGGAATGATTTGGTTCATGTTGTCCAAACAGAAACATGGCTGCTTTCTCCTCTAGTTTGTGTTGCTCACAATTTATCAATTCAAGAGATAAAATCTTGACATCAAGATTTGAACAAAGTCTTGTATGATGCTGGAGAAAATGTCTTCATTAATTTCCAGCTTACTCTCCTCATTTTTATCAATTTTTTCTTTCTTCAAAACAAGGCTATCTTCATTTTGTTCTTGGTAGACCAACACCTTATCGAAATTGCTTGTATCTCCTTGCTGTTCCAAACCTATTGCTGATTTTTATGTTAGTATAGGCATGTCTTCTTCATCTTGTTCAACAAAAGAAGGCAATTCATCAAACCAAAATGTAGACTCTTTTTCTTCACCACCCCCTTCTTGCTTGTTATCGTGTTCTCCGAACTGATCTCTTGACATAAGCATTGATACATTTTCTTCACCTTCAACAAAAAATGGAAGTTCATCAAACAAGTCAGTCAAAACTTCACATTCAACCCCTCTAAATTTCTTTTCAACTTGTTGTCCTATTTGATTATTCTCATCACCCTCTTGCAACAAGTCTGATTTTTCTATACCACTTGGAGGTTCATCGGCTACAAGTTGCTCTTCTTTTGCCTCAAAAAACTCCTCCTTCCCACTAAACCAGCTACCTTGATAAACAGTAGGTCCTCCTTTGTAAAGGGAAATAATGATAGGACAAGAAGGTTGATTAGGTGAATGGTTTCGATAAGTTTCTTGAGGTAGGAAAGCTCTTGAGGGGGCTCTTCTTGAGGAATAGTAGGCCGATTTTACTCAAGCACAGACCCTTGCAATGGAAAGGTACCTCCGACACTTGGTATTTCGAATTTAAAACACTTACTTGAGTATTCAAGAGGCTTATCTTGCTTGAAGCTTGGAAACTTGTACTTAGGAGCCTCCTCTTTTGCAGATTGATCCGGAATGCAAGAGGTTGATTGAGATTCCAATCTTTGTACTTGGGCAAATAATAGCTTCATATGTTCTTGTTTGGCAGAGACTCCTCATATTGCTTCCTCTGTGTATCTATCTCTTGTTGGTATTGGTAGGCTTGGCAAGCCAACTCCTCTTGCTGAAAATTGAATTTTTGTCGTCTCTGGATATCATCCAGCTGCTTATTGAAGTCTAGCAATATGCTTTTGATGTCACCAATCCTCATACTATCAACATTTGGGTTTGGCTAGGGAAGTAACATTGCTGGTTTGGCATAGAAATGGCTTCTTGAGACTGATTAAAAATATGTGAAGGCTGCCAAGAAGATTGAGCAGGGGTGGGTGGGTGGCAAGTATATTGAAAATGTTGGTTTAATTTTGTAGCAAAGGCATTTGGAGTAAAACCAGTTGTATGTTCCGTTTGATATGGCTGATAAGAGGAAATATGAGCAGCACTCTCATGAAATGGAGGGTGATAAAACATACCTCTATGGAATGAAGACATGGTACCTCATTTAAATAAGCTAGAAATATATTGAAGTATTCTTAAAACAAGAATAATCAAGACTGATTTTTGCAAAAAATTAAGCACATACCAGCACTTAGCCCATTTGAAACCAGTAGATTGAACTTGGACTCGCCAGGTGTGTGAAGATTTTGCCTTCAAAAGGCAGAAATTGCTGACATACACACCAAATACCAGCAATGAAGGACGAGTTTTGAACTTTGATAATTCAAATAGTCCCACCGGGCGTGCCAAAAACTATTATCACCTAGAATATGCACCCTGTTGAATCTTGAATCCAGCTATCATGTGAAACATGGGATGACCTCTCGAGTTGTGGGACTTGCGAAACTTGAAGTCAACATCTGATTAAAGGGCGGCTTCCCCTTGGTAAATCACCTAAAAACTAACTCTAACTAAAGAACCTTGCTGGGAAAAGAGAGGAGAAAGATCTAATAATCTAAAACGAAAACGGAAAATGGAGGTGATACACCAAATATAGTAGATTTCTACTTCGTTTCAGCAACACAACCTATGAATCTCAATCTAAAGCTTCACACAGTAATTTGCAACAATAATTCAAAGATAAACTTAGAACAGCAACAATCAAGGAGTCATAGGACTCACAATAATCCCTGCTTTTCTTTCATACACAAAGAAAATTGAAACAAACAGAGGCAAAAAATGCTAATCTTTGAATCATTGAAGGCTGCTACAATGACTGTTTTCTGGAAAAATAGAAAAATATTACATCACAAGCATATAGTCAACCATTATTTCAAAGTGAAACAAGGTCGGAGATGCAATCAATGAAGAAAATTACAGAAGTAGAGACCTGATTTTGACTGAAAAAATTCTAGGATTGAATGTCACTTTGTCACAATAAACTTTTCCAATGATTTGCGACAAACATAGGCCTCTTATTTATAGATTTTTGAGAGCCTAAAATCAAAAAGTCATGTTGACTTTAAATATTTTTCCTATGAGTTGTCATCCTTATCCTCTGTAGATAAGATTTGCCTTTATCCTTTGTGAGTTGTCAATCTTATCCTCTATGGATAAGATGTTTGTAATCCTTATCCTCTATGGATAAGATTCACCTTTTTGCTTTATGAGTTGTCAATCTTATCTTGAGTTGTCATCCTTATCCTCTGTGGATAAGATATTTTGCAATCCTTATCCTCTAACTTTGACTTTGACTTTGACTTCCTTTGACTTTGACTTTAACTTCCTTTGACTTTGATTTTGACTTTCTTCCCTTGACTTTGACTTTGGCTTTGACTTTCTTTTGCAGAAAATATTTTCCTTTTCTTTTTTGCTTTGATTTTCCATAAAAAAATTAGGTAATAGTAGCTATGAAGTAATTTGTTACAAATTGCTTGTGGAATCCCAAACTATAGGTAGTTCATAGGTTCCTCATGGGATTAGTTAATCTTACGTTGGAATAGCTTATGTGTAGGAAACTACTTAGTAGATATGTTATAAACATAAGAGGAATAGGTTGTTCCTGTGGTTAAAAATTACCTCATGAAGGGATTACCTATGCATAGTGTACAAATGATCTTGAGAAAAATCGAGCTAGGGAAGTCTATGTGATCTAGGATGACTTTTTATATAAAACTTTGGCCAAAGGAGTGTAATTTTCCACTGGTTATGCTCTAAATTTCACTGTGTACCTTTTATGCATGCTAGTTCATGATTGCCATACAAGTTAGGATGTATACAAGTTCTAGTCATGTAGAGCACAACACTGAGTTCAGATAGGCCACAGTTATGAGGTTATCAAACCAACTTCTTTGTTGAAGGGAGGGCCATCTTACCCTATGTGGTATATGTGCGGGGGACCGCATAAGAGTCCGTGGTTGGCAGAAAAGCACTTGAGTGATGCTTCCCCTCTTCAATTGGCAGCCAAGGTTTGAGGGAATCTTCTCGGATCGTTGTACATCTATTGCTAAAGGAAGCTTAGAAGAGCTATGTATGTTTAAATTGTATTCCATCTTTGGAAGGATGTAAATGTTTACAATATGAATGAAATCAATGTTGGAAATATTGTTGTGTTATATGTGCTCATTAAATCTCTCTTTGGAAGAAAAAAATTTATTGCATTGGGAAAAGTACCTAATTTATTTACTTAAAGGTAAAACTTAGGGAATTTATCTTTGTAGAACAATTGGCATGTTATAGCGATAGATTCTTCGACCGATTCACCAAAATGGGAGATCAGTCATCTCTCCTGCAACAATTAATCACTATCAAAAGAGCCCCACAAGAGACTTATTGACTTTAATACCAGATTCAACAAAACTTAGCAAAGGATTCTGATAGCGGCCCGACCGCCAGCAGGTATGGCCAATGTCTTCTACCTTAAAGCTTTCAACTCAAATATCGTTGTAATGATTCAACCCTTCAGAGGCCAAACGCTACCGAACACATATGAGTTGCTGCCAGAGCGGAGAATAATTTAATAGATGTCAAGAAACTTCCACCCAGGTCACTGATGCCCATGTTTGTTGAGCTATTGATGTCACCACAAGAAGAAGCCCCGAGTACTTCATGCGAGACTTAGTCTGCGTATGTATATCCTACGGATCATACGAATGTGCTTGCCTCATCTTCACTAGCCGCTGAAATGAATGATATGAAAAGCATTCTGCGAAGCTTTTCAAACGAGATCATCAATCTTGAAAGGCAGCAAGCAATGCCTACAAAACCCCCCTATCAAAACTATCAAGGAGAGAGACCTCCATATCAACATAACTAGCATCAAGGTTCCAAAAGCCAAGCCACCAAATGCAACCTGGCAATCAAATTGTCTTGGTTCCTGCTCCTTTACAAACAATCCCGCCAAATTCACATAGAGAATTGGTCGCAGGCCAAAAATAACTTGGCAGATGATTCAAATTCATGGCGTTTCTCGTGTAATGATGCACACACGCCTCAAAATTGTCCTAGGGTTAACCTACAACAAAAGGTAGCGGAGAAATGAAGACAAGGAGTTACACTTGATACAACTCCTTATGAATACCAGTCCCCTGGTGTTGAGAATGTTGTCCTAATGGCTCAAGTTCAAGGTATGTCCTTAGAACAAGAAGAAGAAATAGCTTCAAACCATGCGTTCTTCTCTTGGGTAGAAGGTGAAGATACAGTTTACGTAAATGAAGTGTCCACATTAAAAGCCTCACAAGTCCAATCGAGCTACTATACTCACTCTAAGAAGAGGCCGGTCGAAAATCAGGAACTGTCACAAGGCTTAAAGTAACTTTTGGGAGAAATTTATGGCCTTAGCCATCACCCCTAATGTATCAAAAGCGGAGTGAGGTAGTGTCGAATAGAACAATGGAACCTGAAGTCCGACCTCAAGGATCATTGAACGTGGTTGAACAACTGAAGAATGCCCCAACTAATGTTTCCCTATGGGATGTCTTGTCAATTCCCAAATAGAAGTCTCTACTGTGGGAAGCATTGGAGGATCAAGAGAAGCCTATACCAACTAATTCAGCCACAGAGCTTGCGCAAGTGAAGGAAAGGGGAAACTAATAGGAGTACGCAATCCCATACACCTTCTGCATTCACCAACTCAAAAGAAGGGGTGAGTAAATCAAAACCTACCCCTTTTATTTGACTCTCATTGTGGGAAACACATTGTTGCACAATTCTATGATTGATTCTGGCGCTAGTACCACAGTGGTGCCCAAACAGATTGCAGACTCACTGCAACTTGAATACGAGCCTTTAGACAAGGGAGTGATGCAATTAGAAGAGGAAAAATTCCAAATAGTAGGCGTTATTAAGACCCTCCTCTTGACTCTGTATTCTTGCCTTAGTATCACAGTATCCCAAGAAGTTATCGTGATAGATATTCTGCCCGTTTTTGGGCTATGTTTGTCAAGAGATTTCACAGCTAAGATAGGGGGATATTTGTCTTTGGATTGGTCCCATTTGATTCTCAGGACCAAATACAGTTCAAAAATGAAAGTGTTCTTTGAGTTGTTACACAGAGAACACATAGTTGATGATGCTATGATGGATTTTGAAGCTGCGCATACATCTTTTTCAAAAGAAGAAATGTATTGCGTAGAAATGCTCGAAGATGAAGCAATAGCTAGTGACAGAAGCTCGGAAGAAGAAGCCATTAATGAATTCATGAAGAATGACCCTTTCGGAAACTATGATGCCACCAGCCTTGGGACTTCTGTGATCTATGATGAAGATTAAGTCATCCCCGAGGTCATGAAGAAAGCAGAAGATCAAAACCAAGAGCCTAAAGATGGGTCTAGTTTCTAGACTTTGCATTTTGATGGTGCAAAATGCAGAAGAGGCTCTGAAGCTGGCATTCGTTTGGTGTCTCCCAATGGAAAAGAGACCCTTAGAGCTTTCCACTTCCAGTTTGCCTACACAAATAATGAGGCCAAGTATGAAGCTCTAGTTTGCAGCCTAAGCCTTGTTGAGTGGATGGGAGTGAAGCGATTAAAGGTGTTTGGAGATTCCAAACTGGTGGTAAAGCAAGTAAGAGGAACAGTGGCTGTAAATAATTTTTAGATGAGGTCCTGCCGCCATACAGTATGAGACTTGATTGAAATATTTGAAGCCTTTAACATTCAAATAATTCCAAGGTCATAGAGTGTGGAAGCAGATAGGATGGCGGTGATTGGTTCATGGTTTGATCCAATAACTGATTTGTTAGCCAACATACATGCGGTGTGAGTAGTCATCAAACCCGCTATCCTAGATAATGATCAAAATTGGTAGGTTTTTGAGAGTGATGCCCAAAATGCTATGTTTATCTAGCAATCATGTGAGTTTGCGAAACAGCTACAACCAAAGATTGAGGAGGCTTATGAGGATCAAATTATCCAATTGAAGACTAATATGCTCTCGAAAGGGTTGATCACTCTAGAGAATCTCTTTGATTCTAATGACGCAAGGAATGACAAGAGAAAACTTGTTGCAAACAAAAGCAACTACTTTGAACTTGATGTAGGAGATGGAAGTTAAAAGTAGGGAAATATGTTTCCTCAAAGGATAAAGAGCGACTAATATCCTCTTGTAACAAATATGATGGAGTCATGACCTGGACCTATGACGACCTAAAGGGATATAACCATGATATAATCCAGCACACCATAGACTTAGCGGAAGGAACCAAGCCAAACCATCAAAAGCAAAGGCCAGTAAATCCAAAGATTGAATCTCTCATGGACCAAGAGCTAAAGAAGCTCATTGATTCAATTATTATATACCCAGTCAAACACTCAACATGGGTATCCAATTTGGTTCCTGTCAAGAAAGAGAATGGGGAAATTAGACTCTGCGTAGATTTTAGGGATTTGAACAAAGCATCCCTGAAAGATCATTATCCTCTACCTTCCATGGAACAGATTCTTCAATCAGTTGCGGGAGCAAAGATGTTCTCCCTGTTTGACAGATTCTTAGGCTATAATCAGGTGTGGGTTAAGGAAGAGGACCAGCATAAGACCACTTTCACAACGAAGTGGGGAACCTTTGCATATGCCAAGATGCCTTTCGGCCTCTCGAACATAGGAGCCACATTTTAGCGAGCGATGGATGTAGCTTTTCGAGGCTTAATTAACAAGATCATCCTTATATATCTGGATGATCTTACAGTGTTTTTGAAGTCTATGGAAGACCATTTTGATCATTTGGAGAGGGTTTTTTAGATATGTAAGGAGTTTGGAGTATCTTTAAACCCAAAAGAATGTGTCTTTGGAGTCCCACAAGGCAAGCTTTTGGGCTATGTGGTGTCAAGAGATGGGATCTCCATTGATCCCAATAGAGTGAAGGCCATCAAGAACTTGGCCTTACTGGTTTACAAGAAGGGAGTTCAATCTTTGTTAGGAAAGATCAACTTCATCAACAGATTCATATCCGACTTCGCAGGGTTGGTTAGACCAATCACATTAATGCTAAAGAAGGATCAGGTTTTCAAGTGGACCCATGAAGGGAGGGTGGCATTTGAGAAGATCAAAGATAAGATATCTACTGCTCCTGTGTTACTCAATCCTGAATTCTCTAAAGACTTTACTATGTACGTTTATGGGAGTGAACATACCTTAGCGGCCGTGCTGACACAACAAGAGGGTGAAGGAAAAGGAAAACATCCTATTGCATTCTATTCAAGGACTCTGCGTGGATATGAGACCAAGTATAACTTTTTTGTGAAGCAAACTTTCTCCATCGTTAAAGGACTCAAGAAATTCAAACACTTGGTGGCTGGAAATAAAATAATGATCTATGTGGCACATTCCAATGTCAAAGAATATATCATGGAAGGTGAGATCATTGAAAAGCGGGCAAATTAGATCACTAAGATCCTTGAATATGATGTCGAAGTTAGACCAACCAAGGTGATCCGAGGAAAGGGACTTTGTGAGTATTTAGCCCAAGGTGTAGAAGTTCCAGCAAAAGAAGATGATGCACAAGATATAATATTGGTGAATTAGAATGAGAATCCAGATTTATGGGTTACAAATAGGGTTCGTTTCATGCAAACTGGACAGTATTCGAAACACCTCCCTCTGCATAAGAAAAGGTTTTATAGGTTGCAGGGGGCTGACTATTCCTTGGTCCAAGGTGTTCATTTCAAAAGGAATTTCAATGGCATTTTGCTTCGATGCATGGACAAGGACCAAGCCGATAAGATTCTCAAAGAAATGCATGATGGTGCCTCAAGTGGGCATTTCTCAGCAAAGACAACAGCAATAAAAATCATGTGTGTTGGGTATTACTGGCCAACTCTATTTTTAGATTGCCACTTGGTAAGGAAGTGTCAACAATGCCAATTTTTTGTTGGCAAGCGAAAGAATTATGCCATGCCCCTAAATCCGATTGTAGCAAACGAACCCTTTGCACAGTGGGGTCTGGACTTCATGGGGATGATTAATCCTATATAAAGCTTTGGTCATAAATGGATACTCATAGCCACAAGTTACTCCACAAGATGGTTTGAGGCCATTCCTTTGAAACAAGCAACCAAGAATGTAATACTCAGTTTTCTAGAAGAATTGATTGCCGGATTTGGCCCACTGAAAACCATAATATCAAATAATGCAAGAGCTTTCCTGGGTTCTAAGATATCAAAGTTCGCACTGAAGAACGACATCTTCCTTAAAACTTCATCCAACTATTATCCCTAGGGAAATGGGTTAGCTGAGTCCACCAACAAGAATCTGATAAGACTGATCATGCAAATAGGCTCTGACCACCAAAGAGAATGGCACAAGCAACTAAGGACAGCTCTTTGGGCTAATTGGATCACCCCTAAACAAATCCTAAAAACTTCCCCATATGAGCTGGTATATGGAAAAGAAGCGGTCATGCCAATTTCAACAAAAATTCCCACCCTACAATTGTTAAAGCCTTAGAAATTGAAGAAAACAAAGCGATGGAAGTCAAATGTAATGTCCCCTTCTCATCAGTGATCAGCATTGGCATTCTTCAGTCTATTCCGGAACCCGTAGACTGGAATGAGGAGGAAATTAGGGTTTCATGGGCTTGGCTTTTGTAGCATTTCATTTTATTTACTATTTTTAGTAAATGATGGTTGTGGCAGTATGCAGTTGGTTGTCTTCAGTCTTCTCTTCAGTGAGCAAATTATTGGTTGTTTCAATATCTTCCTCTCAAGCCTTATTTGTTGAAATTTACTAAGTATTGGCATAAGTGTTATATTTTTCAATTGACCCCTTGGCCTAAGGATACAACTTGCAAGTTGTTTTAAAAAGGGGACTTGAAGGGGTACGCCTTGTCATAAGGTGATATTAATATTTTATATTTTTTGAATTTATGCTTGGAGGAAAGTGGATGCCACTTTATGAGTAATATATTTTTATGAAGTTTGAAAATAAGGAGAATTCAAATGGTTGTCTTTTGGCGTGCCAATTGAGGAAGTTGAAGAGTTTCTCTTTTCTTATAAAATGAAGACATGACTCCAGCATTGGTTATCCATCAATTACCTTATTGTTATGCTGTCAAAATGACTATGGACATTTTGCTATTGCTTCGAGGATGCTACCTCCTAGCCCATTCCCAATTTCGTGTTTGAAATACAACACCTAGTTGGAACATTGCTGCTTCTCACATCAGACTAGCAGATTGAGCAATAAAGATTGAGAAATTTGGTGAATTCTACAGTTTTGAAGTTCCTGGTTTTGCTACAGCTGAAGCTGTTTTCTGTTCGTATCTTGCTGAGTGATTTTTATTTGGTTCTGGGTGTTTGAGCAATCTAATTGTTGACTGGAGGCGCCAACTTCCACCAAAAATCAGATTTTATTTTGAAGTTGTTGATTTTATATTGCAAAGTCGATTTTCTCAAGGGGCCGTACCATTTAGAGCTGCATTGGGATTCGTGCCAAATAAATTAAGGACTTTGGTTGCTGTTTCTGGATTCTAACTTGGGCGCCAGACTTGTATGGTGCATTTGCAACTCGTTTCACGTCATTCGGAGAAGAATTGAGTGAGTTATGAAGATTTCATTGATTCTCATAGTTGCAGATTGATATTTCCAGTTTCACAGTTTTGTATCAGTTTGTAGTAGTTCTGATTTCTGATTTATTATCTGCTGTTAGAAAGTTCTACAAACATTGAAAAACATCTATCCATCTTGTGTTTGAAGATCATTGTAATTTCTAAGTAATTTTGCAGCTTATTATTCATTTGTACAAACTGCAAACAGTAGTACTGTTCCAGTTTTTAATTGCTGCAATTTCTTTCTGTATCTTCTTACATAAGTCCCCTGGATGGTTTACCGCCAGTGTGGTTAATTTTATTGTAATAACTTTTACCCACTCATAGTGGTGAATCCCCACAGTTCTGTGGATGCCCGCCGCAGCGGATGAATTGCTTTCATTTGTAATCTTTTCCCCCCACTGTTTGGTGGTAGCGTGGAATTGTTTCTCATGGCTGGTTATCCGCCTAATAGTTCTTAATTTCAATTTCTAGACTCCGTCATATGTTAGCACCTCGCCCTCAGTGGGATCTTGAGTGCACATTCTTGACGTTGAGTAGTTCTTCTATTCCAATTCAGTTTCTTCAGTTCAAGCTTCAGCATCTTCCATTCAAGTTCAGATTTTAATTTGAGGCTAACGCTAATCATATCATCTATTGCTGGTTATTTTGTGTTTTCCTTCGAAAAAATTGGTTAGCATATTTCAGTGGTATCAGAGCAGAAGACCCTGCCATCCTGTGGCTGATTGCAGTAGTGAACTGATGAGTGACAGAGACACAAGGCCATACACTAGAAGTCAGGCCAGAAATCAGCATCAGTTTCCGCCCGTTCCAGAGGCAGATACCTTCTCAGAAGTTCTAAGAGACCTTGGTAAAACAGTGGAAGGTTCAGATAATTCAGTGGAAGTGGTTGATCACACAACTGTCATAATGTCAGATTCAGTAAGAAAAGATAATGAAGAAAGGGATAGAGTGGAGAAGAAGTTTGACGGGATGATAGATATGATGTCCCGTTTGTTATCCAAGTTGGATCAGCAAGCAGCTCAGAGTATTATTCAGCCCCAAAATAACTCAGCTGGAGAAAATAGTGGAGTGAATGGAAATAATAACAGTGGCAGTCCTGAGGTGAATACTAGGGACAGAATTGTAGGTCAGCATACTACAATTCATAGTGGGTCATCCTCTAGACCCCTCTTTCCTGTTTTCACACCAAGGGAAGAGCAACAACCAGTTGAGGCTACTCCAAACTTTGCTGATGATGCTCGTCAAGCCTATATGGAGTATGTGTCCTTACCTCTTGACATGAGAGGAGCATGGACCTTTGATCAATTCATGAATCAAAGGAGTCGGAGAAATGGTGGTAGGAATGATCAACGTCCTCCTGCAGGCCCTAGAAATGATTTTTACCAAGCTTTGGGAAAGATCACTATGGAACATTTTGATGGTGGTAACAAGTGTACAGCCAGGTCATGGGTGCAAAAGTTAGATAACTACCTCTCCCTTAGACCTATGCCGGAAGAAGATGCTATCAAATTTGCTACCTTGCACTTAGATGGCATAGCTCATGAATGGTGGACTCACGGTTTGGTCACTCTTGGCCACAACCTTATTCGCACTTATGGAGAATTTACAAATAAATTGATTGAGAGATTTGACACCAAAGATCCGGAATTGAAGTTTAGAGAATTGGCACAGTTAAAACAGCAAGGATCTTTAGAGAGTTATGTGGCTGATTTTCAGAGGTTGTCAGTAATGGTGCCCAACATTACTGAAAGAAGACTTGTAGTCCTTTTTGCTGAAGGTTTAATGGAGCCATTGAAGGGTTGGGTCAAAGCATTTGATCCTCCAACATTGGATGAAGCTATCAAGAAAGCTAGGAGCATGGAATTGGCAGCCCCAAGACCTAAGTTTCACTCAAAAACATTCAGCCATAAGAAGGATAAAAGGCCATCTTCAAATCTGCCCAAGAAGTTTCCACCAAGGCTGTCCGAAGAGCTCAAAGAACAGCTTAGAAAGGATGGAGTTTGCTTCACTTGTCGTGAGCCTTGGGTGAAAGGCCACCGTTGCTATGGAAGAGGCAAAGTAGTTCAAATGGAGGGCTATTCTGATTATGGATCAGAATCTGATTCGTCTGATCAGCAATACGAATCAGCAAGTAGTGAAGGTGAAGAAGTTCAAGAAGATAAGTCCGAAGAGGTTGGAGATAGTAGTGCTTTTGCACAACTATCCAGTTTTCAAAAGAATGAATCTTTTAGGGTTCATGGAGTGGTAAATTCACAAAGGATAGTTGCCCTAATTGATACTGGAGCAACTCACAATTTTATTGATGAAGGGCTAGTTGCTAGAAAAGGTTTAAAGACTGAAAATTTTGATGGTTTCAAAGTAATGGTTGCGGATGGTTTCACTATGTCTTGCACAAGGAGAATCCCTAATCTATCTTTGCAATTAGGGAATCATGAAATTAAGGATGATTTTTATGTGGTGGGTATAGGAGACACTGATGTTGTGTTGGGCATACAATGGCTGCGATCTCTTGGTGAGATCACATTGAATTTGCAAACCATGGAGCTGAAATTTCAGTCTAATGGAAAGAAGGTTGTTTTAAGAGGGATGTCAAATGGAGGCCCTCGAATTGTGTCTTTGAAAAGGATGGAAAGGCTGATCCGCCATGATCAAGTTGAATGGGCTGCTGAATGTATGGTTTTACCAGCTGATCCGGTTGAGGAAAAAAGGCAATATCATCCTGATATTCAAGCCTTACTTTCAAAGAAAAGTAAAGTCTTTGGAAGCTTACCTCCTGGAAGACCTCCTGAAAGAGGTTCTGAACATGTGATTGAATTAGAAGAAGGAGCAAAACCAGTCATTACTACACCTTACCGCTATCCAAAGAGGCAGAAAGATGAAATTGAAAAGGCCATCAAGGAGCTGTTGGAAAGTGGTTTTATTAGACCAAGCAAGAGTCCATTTGCCTCAGCAGTAGTGCTGGTCAAAAAGAAAGATGGTACAATGCGTATGTGTGTTGACTATCGCGCATTAAATCAGAAAACCATCAAGAATAGATATCCTATCCCTAGGATTGATGAGCTTATTGATGAGCTCCATGGGGCAATGTTCTTTCTCAAAGATTGATCTTCGTTCAGGATATCACCAAATCAGAATGAGGGAGGAGGATATAGAAAAGACAGCATTTAGATGCCACTTTGGGCATTTTGAATTTCTTGTCATGCCTTTTGGTTTGACAAATGCTCCAGCCACATTCCAATCTTGTATGAACAAGATTTTTAGACAGCAGTTGAGGAAGTTTGTGCTCATCTTCTTCGACGATATTCTCATATTCAGTAAGTCTTGGGAAGAGCACCTTAAGCATTTGGAAGAAGTGCTTACCATTTTAGAGGCGGAATGTCTATTCGCCAAAGAGTCAAAGTGTGAGTTTGGGATGGAAGAACTTTTATACCTTGGCCACATTATCAGCTCAAAGGGTGTGAAAGTGGATCCAGAAAAGATAAGGGCCATTCTTGATTGGCCAACTCCTAAGACTATTTCTCATTTGAGAGGTTTTTTAGGGTTATGTGGATTCTATAGAAGATTTGTAAAAGGTTATTCTCATCAAGCTGCACCTTTGACAGATCTTACAAAGAAAGGAGCTTTTCTTTGGACTAAGCAAGCACAAGAGGTTTTTGATAAGTTTAAACAAATCATGAGTTCGTGTCCAGTATTGGCACTTCCGGATTTCTCAAAACCTTTTGAATTACAATGTGATGCTTCAGGAGAAGGAGTTGGAGCTGTCCTAATGCAAGACAAACATCCTATTGTCTTCGAGAGTAGAAAGTTGAGAGGGGCAGAAAAAACTTACTCTATTTATGACAAAGAGATGCTTGCCATCATGCATGCTTTGTCTAAATTCCGTCAATACTTGGTGGGAAGTAAATTTGTTGTTAAGACTGATCACAACAGTCTTAAACATTTCATGCGCCAAAAGGAATTGAATGAAAGGCAGCAAAAATGGGTAAGTAAACTCCAAGCATATGACTTTGACATTGAATATGTCAAAGGAAAAAATAATATAGTTGCTGATGCACTTTCTAGAAGGCCTCATTTGCAGTCAATTTGTGAGTTATCAGCAGATTGGAAAGAATTAATTGCTGCTGATTATGTTAAAAATCAGTTTGCAACCAGCTTGTTAGAAGGTCAATTGGTTGATGGAAGGTATAAGTTGGTTGATGGATTAATTTATTATAAAGATAGAATCTTTTTAGTACAAGAATCTAAGCTTAAGAAAAAGATTCTACAAGCTTTTCATGATGTTCCCCTTGCTGGTCATCAAGGGATTTTCAAGACTTACAAGCAGATTCGTGAACGATTCACTTGGAAAGGTTTGAAAGATGAAGTCTTGAATTACATTAGAGAGTGTCCTACTTGTCAAAGGAATAAAAATGAACACTCTTTTCCTGCTGGTTTACTTCAGCCCTTGCCTATTCCAAATCAGAAGTGGGAAAGTATTGCCATGGATTTTATCACGGGGTTGCCCAAGGTGCAAGGACGTGACTGTATATTTGTTGTGGTTGATAGACTAACAAAATTTGCTCATTTCTTTGCTGTTACCACTTCATTTACAGCAGCTCAAGTGGCTGAGTTGTTTTTTAGAGAGGTGTTCCGTTTGCATGGGTTGCCTAAAACAATTGTCAGTGATAGGGACAGCAAGTTCCTAAGTGTTTTTTGGCAGGAGATCTTCAGATTGAGTGGGACAGTGCTTACTCCAAGCACAAGTTATCACCCACAAACAGATGGGCAATCAGAAATTGTTAACAAGTGGTTAGAGGGCTACCTAAGGAACTATGTTTCAGGACAGCAGCGAGCTTGGATTAAATGGCTTCATTTAGGAGAGTATTGTTACAACTCTTCTTATCACATGTCAATTAAGATGTCTCCTTTTAAGGCTCTTTATGGTTATGAGGCTACTAACTTTGTTGATCTAGTGTTTGGTGATAGTAGAGCCCCACAGGCTTTGGATATGTTGCAACAAAGCCAGGACATCTTGAAGACTCTTAAGGAAAATCTGCAACAAGCTCAAATCAGCAGAAGTTATACGCTGATCAGCAGCGTGTGGAAAGGTCTTTTGAAGTTGGGGACATGGTCTATTTGAGGCTTCAGCCATATAGACAATCTTCTCTCAAGAAGAGTGGTGCAGAAAAGTTGAAGCCACGCTTTTATGGTCCTTTCAAAATCACCAAAAGGATTGGTGAAGTTGCTTATGAGTTGGAACTTCCAGCTGAAAGCAAAATACATAATGTTTTTCATGTGTCTCGCCTCAAGAAGGCAATTGGACACAATGTGGTGGCTACATCAGAATTACCTCCATTGGATGAGGAAGGTCATTTAGTGTTGATTCCAGAAGAGATCCTTGACACTAGAGAACGTTCTTTGAGAAGAAGGACAATCAAAGAATATTTGGTGAGATGGAGGAATTTGCCTATTGAAGATGCTACGTGGGAAGGTGAACAGATTTTGTTGCATCCATCTTTGCAGTTGCTTGGGGACAAGCAATTTCGAGGAGGGCGGACTGTAATGTCCCCTTCTCATCAGTGATCAGCATTGGCATTCTTCAGTCTATTCCGGAACCCGTAGACTGGAATGAGGTGGAAATTAGGGTTTCATGGGCTTGGCTTTTGTAGCATTTCATTTTATTTACTATTTTTAGTAAATGATGGTTGTGGCAGTATGCAGTTGGTTGTCTTCAGTCTTCTCTTCAGTGAGCATATTATTGGTTGTTTCAATATCTTCCTCTCAAGCCTTAATTGTTGAAATTTACTAAGTATTGGCATAAGTGTTATATTTTTCAATTGACCCCTTGGCCTAAGGATACAACTTGCAAGTTGTTTTAAAAAGGGGACTTGAAGGGTACGCCTTGTCATAAGGTGATATTAATATTTTATATTTTTGAATTTATGCTTGGAGGAAAGTGGACGCCACTTTATGAGTAATATATTTTTATGAAGTTTGAAAATAAGGAGAATTCAAATGGTTGTCTTTTGGCGTGCCAATTGAGGAAGTTGAAGAGTTTCTCTTTTCTTATAAAATGAAGACATGACTCCAGCATTGGTTATCCATCAATTACCTTATTGTTATGCTGTCAAAATGACTATGGACATTTTGCTATTGCTTCGAGGATGCTACCTCCTAGCCCATTCCCAATTTCGTGTTTGAAATACAACACCTAGTTGGAACATTGCTGCTTCTCACATCAGACTAGCAGATTGAGCAATAAAGATTGAGAAATTTGGTGAATTCTACAGTTTTGAAGTTCCTGGTTTTGCTACAGCTGAAGCTGTTTTCTGTTCGTATCTTGCTGAGTGATTTTTATTTGGTTCTGGGTGTTTGAGCAATCTAATTGTTGACTGGAGGCGCCAACTTCCACCAAAAATCAGATTTTATTTTGAAGTTGTTGATTTTATATTGCAAAGTCGATTTTCTCAAGGGGCCGTACCATTTAGAGCTGCATTGGGATTCGTGCCAAATAAATTAAGGACTTTGGTTGCTGTTTCTGGATTCTAACTTGGGCGCCAGACTTGTATGGTGCATTTGCAACTCGTTTCACGTCATTCGGAGAAGAATTGAGTGAGTTATGAAGATTTCATTGATTCTCATAGTTGCAGATTGATATTTCCAGTTTCACAGTTTTGTATCAGTTTGTAGTAGTTCTGATTTCTGATTTATTATCTGCTGTTAGAAAGTTCTACAAACATTGAAAAACATCTATCCATCTTGTGTTTGAAGATCATTGTAATTTCTAAGTAATTTTGCAGCTTATTATTCATTTGTACAAACTGCAAACAGTAGTACTGTTCCAGTTTTTAATTGCTGCAATTTCTTTCTGTATCTTCTTACATAAGTCCCCTGGATGGTTTACCGCCAGTGTGGTTAATTTTATTGTAATAACTTTTACCCACTCATAGTGGTGAATCCCCACAGTTCTGTGGATGCCCGCCGCAGCGGATGAATTGCTTTCATTTGTAATCTTTTCCCCCCACTGTTTGGTGGTAGCGTGGAATTGTTTCTCATGGCTGGTTATCCGCCTAATAGTTCTTAATTTCAATTTCTAGACTCCGTCATATGTTAGCACCTCGCCCTCAGTGGGATCTTGAGTGCACATTCTTGACGTTGAGTAGTTCTTCTATTCCAATTCAGTTTCTTCAGTTCAAGCTTCAGCATCTTCCATTCAAGTTCAGATTTTAATTTGAGGCTAACGCTAATCATATCATCTATTGCTGGTTATTTTGTGTTATTCCTTCGAAAAAATTGGTTAGCATATTTCATCAAATTAGCAAAATTGCTTAGTCTCCAGAAAGCAAGAGAAGATGCCAGTGACATCATGAGAAGTCACCAATAGATGGTTTGATAAAATGTCCTCTCACCTTGGTTTTAAAGAAGGGGATTTAGTCTTGAAGTATGAAGTAAGGGCCGCAAGGCCAAGCCATCATGCAAGGTTTGATTCCTTGTGGAGAGGTCCTTTCTGCATCATCAATTGTAAGAAGAACAATGCATTTGAACTGGAGGATGAGGAGGGAAATACCCTAGAGATTCTAGTAAACGGGATCTATTTCAAGCATTTCAATTGACTAATCAGCTTTTCCCCATGTACATAGTTTCTTTTTTTGTTTGCTTTTTGCTTTTCAAATAAGTGTCGTTGGCACAAGTTGTTGCTCCTGAGTTTTCGCCAAGTGTACTCACCTTGGCGCCCCTTTTGAACTCTCTCTAAAAGACAGCTAGCTACCTCCCTCCTCTACAATTAATACTCAAGCATACCAAATGCATGACCCTCATGGGAAATCTTCCAAAATCTTCGGCAAATGGCTCCTAAGCGTGTGTCTCATCCTTAGCATTTATGGGTGCTAAATTCAAAAAACATGTACAATTATTACATTAATATGCTTTGCGATAAATACCCATCTACAAAACAAGAAAAACATTTTAAACACTCAAGTTTTCAAGAGAACTAAGCACGATAAAGAGCTTCAGCAAGAATTAGTGCAGAATTCTAAGAAGTCGAGAGTTTGTACTTTCCAAGAGCCAATTGAGTCAATTTGAGAAGATCAAATGGAACCTTTTGGGTCTTCATCTGGGAGTGGACACCTGAGGAGACAAAGGTCTCAAACACAGGGCAAACATGGAGAGCTCCCTCCTCAATTTCAAGGAAGTAAATCATACACTTCGGCCCCTACACAACCCAAGCCCAAAGTACCAAATGTTTTAAGTGTTACAAAGGGTCGCAGCAAAGACTCAACACTGGTCCTAGCCTTCACTGACGGAATCTTTGACCCAAAATTGGCGAAGAATACAAAGAATTTGAGGGAAGGAACTCATGCTCGCATGTTGAACAAGGTGCGAAATAATGACTACAAGTCCTTCAACTTCAGGTTGTGGAGTTCCACTCTAGCCTAGTATATGGTGCCTATCGTGCACCCATGCCTTGCCTATGCATACGACGCAAACAATGGAGTCATTCAGGGTCAACAGCTTAAAGTGGAGATTAGCGTCGATGCAATGTGGGAGATGCTTAGACTCCCAAATGACCCCATTGCATATTTTTGCACCATTGAAAGTCTGCAGAATTTGTGGGACACCCATGTCCACAAACTGAAATTCCTCAACTCGGCACTCAAAAATGATGTTGGTAATGCTGAAGTGCTACAATTGCCAATCGTTGTCCAAGCTTTATGGCAAAAGATATGAAGGATGTGTTTTCTATGTTTGCTTTTCTCTTTGGACAAGATTCAGATGTAGACGTCCATGATTTCCAGTTGGGAGAAGCCTTCCACCTACAAATAGTGAAGAGAGAGAGGGATTATAGAATGGATTTTGCTAATGCCATTGCTGATGGTATCCACACTCAGTTGGTCAACTTCACAACAGAGAGGATCTTCAGATACTCTGCCTTCCTCCTGCACCTAATGTTATATCAAAACTTGAGGTCCTTTACTTTACCATTAATGCAACGGAGATGGCTTCGTACCCGCACCATAATTTCGGTCTCCACATGGACCCACGTCCTATCTACCACACAGGACTATCACAAATTCTCAGAGTGCTTCCTATCACTAGTGTTGATTGACCTGAGCAGGGAAGAGATCATGTTTAGAATGATAGATACACACCAGGAGTGGCTCATGAGCTGCAAGAACCCATGTGATTGGTTCTTCAAAGCCCATTTTATATTCATTTGTTTCCATGTTTTCAAGGAGGAGTTGTTCTGGCTTCCCCGCATGCTTACAAATAGGACTTGCCCTAGAGATGGCCCGACAGCTGGATGTGGTGGATTTTGTTTTTGGCTCAAGGAGGAAGAAGAAAGCGATATATGATCTTCTCTTTTCTAAGGGAGGAATCACAATAGTGAAAAGGTCGACAAAGTGTCTTCTCACTCTAAAGCTTGCAAACTTGAACCTAGATATGGTAAATGGCCAATGGAGTTATGATCCAAATGGTCATATGGCCGCTCTCAGACCTGCTCCCCCCTTCACACACGAGCCTTGGTCATTTTTTGAATAGCGGAAATCACCAATGAAGGACGACATCAGTTTTTACATTGACATGTTGCAAGTCCCTACCAAGACTCACTAGACATGGGAGTCCTACAAACCCATCCGAGATTTTGATCCTACAAGGCTTATGACCAAGGGTCTAAGAGCGCAGCTCCTCCAACGAGATTGGAATAAAGAAAAGATTGAAACCTATTGGAAATATAGGCAAGAGATTTATCAAATGGAGCTGAATTTTGATGAAGTGGACACAGACAAGCAATGGGAAAGATTATGGGACGAGCACCATGTAGAAGCCCTCGCTGAAGGGGGCAAGAAAGAAGAAGAGGGCCCCATGGGGAAAGAACAAGAAGAGGTCTATGAAATACAAAGGCCAAACACTTGGCCTACTCCCCTATACGTCACAATCTAGCAACCAAAGCAATCCACTCCAGGGCAATCGAAAGAGGTGAGTACTCAACCTAGCGTTGAGGTTCTGATGTTCGGCTCTTCCTCTGAGCCCAAGAAGAAGAAAAGGAGAGTGTTTATGAAGGGACTAGGGGGGAGAAGTGGAGGGAACTAGAGATGTGGATTTTACAACGACACAACCATCGTCGACCACCGCACTTCAGCAAGTAAGTTTCACTCCCCCTATCCTCTCTTCCGCTTCTTCCTTCTACACTTCCTCCATGCCTGCCACCAATTCTACCCCAATCACCACCCCTCCACCTACTTCATCTTCTATGCTCATGGCACAGTCGCCCAGTATTCCGTTCCATGACTTGCCCCTTTTTTTTCCATCCACCTTGCTCATCCATCCATCCATTCTCGCGGGAACAACATCCGTTGCCTCACAACAAGTAATCATTCCCTTCGGGCTACCACAAGGATCTCCCTTCGTGGGAGAAATGATTCAATCCCCAAAGCAATTCCATCAATAGATGGAGACAACAACGAAGGCCCGCGAGGCCCGCTTGGAAAAGCACGAGGGCAAGGCAAGGAAAACCACAGCAGTGCCTCATATGAGGTCCTTGTACGACCCTTCCCAACAATCATTAATGATTGCTCATATGGCCCCAGCAGTAATCAATCCCCAAGAATAAATGCAATTGAGGGATTACTCGATTCATGCCATCGGCTTGAATCTCAGCCAGGCTAGGCCACAAGACAGGGTTGAGTTGATGGAAGAAACTCAAAAGTCTGTCACCATGGACTATCTTAAAACCAGTCACTGCCTAGAGAAGAACAAGAGCTCGCAAGGTTGAAGAGAACCCTAGACCGCTTCAGCACAGAAGGAAAGGCCAAGGACTCAAAGCTCGCCAAAATGAAAACTAACCTATAGAGCCGTGTCACTAAAGAGACCTTAAAGCTCGAGGTAGACCAAAGGGAAAAGCTGTAGGTACAGGTTGTCAAGCTACAGGCATAGGTCGAGAGCTTGTTGAAGGAGAAAGAAGCTACAAACAAAAGGCTACAAAACAGAGCAGCAAAGCTCACCCGAGCTCACTAGAACCTAATAAAGGCCAGATTTTTTCAACAACAGTTGCAACAGGCGTCCCACGCAAAAGATCAAGAAATACTGCAATTGAAACAAGAGTTGGCACAGTGCTCCCAGATACCAAATTTCCTTTTGATGCTAGAAGAGCTATACTCGTCATTTTGGGAAAGCAACAAATAGGCGGCCACAAATCTTAAGCTTGCCCTCAGATTCAATTCGGACTCCCAGTCCCTAAGTGCTAAGGTTAGCGCGACAATAAGCCAAACTCTCTCCTTCATTACTCCCAAGGTTGATGATGTGCAATACCTCGTGCAAAAGTTATACAGGGCTTCTAAGGAGACTCTTCAAGTAGCTGGTGTGGAGAACAGACGACAGGCAACTGTGAAATTAAATGAGTTTTTGAGCTGCAACAAAACAGCTTTGAAATGTAAAGCCTACCTAGACTCATTAGAGAAAATGGCAAAAGACATGAGGGAGCATATTGAACAACTGGTCAAGCTAGGACTCCCCTCTCCTTTCCTTCCAAAGAGCATTGTGCTTTCAAAAAATGAAATCAAGGGGATGCTTGAAAGCAAGCAAAAGGACCAAAGTGCTTTCCAAGCTCTAATTTGATTTAAGGATCTATGACATTTGCTTCGAATGCTAATGTTAACAATTACAAACCAAAAGTGCTTAATTATAATTAAACACACAAACGGAATTTAAATAACGGAATTACAAAGTAATTAAAGAAAGAACAGAATGAGAGATAAAGAGAGTGCAAACGAAGATTGATAACGGAGTTCGTCATTTAGAACGACTACATCTTCGGGCCCCTCTCCAATGAGTGGACCGATCCAATTATTCCTCCAAAAATTCGGTTACATTCATTGGCAGAACCTCCCCTTGGTTTACAAAAAAATTTACAAATGCACTTCCAAAGTGCGTGGAAACAAGCTTCTCCAAAAGCACGGAAATACAATAATTTCTCCAAGGAAAACAATCTCTCACA
Organism: Sequoia sempervirens; assembly: GCA_007258455.2. NCBI lineage: Eukaryota > Viridiplantae > Streptophyta > Pinopsida > Cupressales > Cupressaceae > Sequoia > Sequoia sempervirens. The sequence continues at coordinate 1,221,232,713 of VDFB02271358.1, forward strand.
CTTGCAAAATTCTTCCAAAATCACTTGCCTTCACACCCCCATTCTACCCCTTTTTATATTACATTTTTTGCCAAAATTGGTGTAAAACCAATTAACTACCCAATCTCCCTTACATAGAGAAAATTTCAATAATATCCCCTTCTTATGATTCCCAAAAGGATAATATTCCCTCAAGATAATTTCTTTTTCCATTTGAATGGTTACAAAGGAATTTATTCCCTATTAATTTGGGCATATTTTTTATGTAGTTTGAATAGGCTCCTTAATTTAGGAATAATATTCCTAATATTCTCATAGAAAAGGGGTTTGGTTTCAAATCATAAAAATGGCCTAATTTTTAGGCTTGAAATAGCAAAAAAAAAGTCTAAATTTAAAGAGGATTTATAGGCATTTTATAGGGGGGGTGGTGGTCCCACCACACTGCCCTCCCTTTATCCTTTCCCCTAAAAGAGGGGGATGCATTCCCCTTCAAAACTAGGTCGCTCCTCATACCATGGGTGGCGCCCCACTTAATGTGGGCCGCCCCCCATGGATGGGTGGGGCCCATCTTGAATATCTTTTAATATATACTTTATATATATTTTGTTTTATATTCTTTTGTGTTTTTTTTTAATTATTTCTTTTGCCAAAATAATTTTTGCCACATGGAGGGATGAGGTATTCCCATATGTCAAGGGCTGATTGGCCGTTGCGCTGACTAGGCACTGACGTCATCGGGTTGACCCAATCTTTGACCTTCCATAACTTCGCCATACGGACTTCGTTTTCTGTGAAACGAACTCCGCCGGAATCGTGATGATGAGCACTTCGCAATGGTGCTAACTTTGACCAATTTTGACGACTTTGATTTTTTTCCCTTTTTTTTCTGGCCTGGTTCTGAGAGTTGACCAGAGGTTTGACCATATATATCTTGAGCTCTGGGACTCCAATTGACTCCGTTCGAGTTGTGTTGGAGTCAAGATCTCGAGCACTTTCTAATGATACCAAAATTGGAGAAAATGGAGAATTTCAAAATTTGACGAAAATCCTCCGGATCAGTCCTCCCCACTGGAGAGCTTTTGGACCTCTGAAAGCTAGTCACTCGGAAAGTAAGTGAGGGTAAAGTTCCCTCACTTTACCAATCTCCATCCACTTTTCCTTGCTTGGATGCATCCCTTTTAGCCCCACTCAGAGGTATTCAACTGCTCCTCTTCGTGAAGTCCTGGTGTTCCTATCGAGGATGACATGTTCAGGCAACTCTGACATGTACTCTGGTGAAAGGTCATCAATTGATGGAACTTGCACTTCAGCCTCCTCGTCTAGTATCATCGGAGGTTCGTACAACTTCAAGTTCTCAATGTTGACTACCGAGTAAATCTACATGTATGGAGGAAGATTAAGGCGGAAGGCATTTGTGCCAATCTTTTCTAGAATTTCGAATGGACCATATCTGATTGGCTTGAGCTTCCTTCCTTCACCTTGCATTCTTTCCTTGCTTATGTGTAACCAAACTCTGTCTCCAACTTGGAAATGATGATCATTGCGATGCTTGTCATAATGAGCCTTGTACTTTGCTTGACTCTTTTCCAATTGTGCTTCTACGGCCTGACGAACTGCTTGGACCTTCTGGATGAACTTTAAAGCCCTTTCTGCATCAAGGCATCCATCTTCAACATCATTTGTTCCAAAAACAAAGTCCATTGGTCTCTTTGGCAAGTAACCGAAGCAAGTCTCAAAAGGAGACCTCTTTGTAGAAGAATGGGCTATATGGTTGTAGGCATGCTGCACATAATGAAGACTTTCATCCCACAACTTAGGATGCTTGCTGCAATATCCTCTGAGCAGATGCACAACTGTCCTGTTGACTACCTCTGTCTGTCCATCGGTCTGTGGATGGAAGGTTGTACTCTTCTTCAGTTTAGTATCCATAAGTCCCCATAAGACTGACCAAAACTCCCCAAGGAATCGAGAATCTCGATCCGATACAATGGAAGTGGGTAACCCAAAGTGAACCCATACAAACTGAAAATACATATGAGCTGTCAGTTCAGCAGTGACTTGCTTTTTACATGGCATAAGAATACACATCTTGCTGAACCGATCAACTACTACATATAAATAGTCATGCCCTTTCCTAAACATAGGTAACCCCCCGACAAAAATCCATAGATACACTTTCCCATGGATGGGACGGTACAGGTAAAGGTGTGTACAACCCCAATTTCATGTTACTTGGTTTGCTAGTTGCACACATCACACACCCCTTAATATATTTTGTTACAATTTCTTGCATTTGAGGCCAGTAGCAATATTTCTATACCTGTGCCAAAGTTTTACTAACCCCAAAATGTCCTGCAATTAGTGATGTGTGTGCCTCTCTGATTACATGTGCTTGTTCATTCTTTGGAATGCATAATTTTCCTAAGTGATACAAGAGTTTATTATGCACATAGTAAGCCTTTTCTTCTACTTGTTTGCCTTGGATTAGAGCTGCATAGATATCCTTAAAATTTTCATCAATAGCATATTGTTCTTCAAAACTTGCATGCATCATAGAACTATTTTTAAGGATTATCGAAGCATTAGAAACTGGAGCTCTAGAAAGCATATCTGCTACTTTGTTATGGGCTCCTTTCTTATACTTAATGACTAAGTGAAAATACTGTAAAAATCCCATCCACCGAAAATGCCTACTTTGTTGTAGCTTAGTTTGTGAATGTAGATATGTAATGGTTGATGATCAATATGGATTACTGTTTCCTTGGCCATTATTTAATGTTTCCATTTCTTAACACTCTGTACTAAAGCATAAAGTTCTTTATTGTAAGTTGGATAATTACTTACTGCGCCAGAAAAAGTACTGTTGGCGTAACAACTAACACCTCTGGAGTAAAAGTTGTTATGAACAGCTTGTGTACACTACGCAATGAGTGCTCTTCAAATTAGGAGGGGAAGCTCTCTCGTTGTGCTTTGACAAAAATACTTGCAAAGGAAAATAAACTAAACTATGTCCTGTCTTTTTTGTTTCAGCTGTAGAGGCACAAGGCTTTCTTGAAAGAACCTATACGTTGCAGCTGAGTTTTCTCTGGTTTTGCAGATCTACTAACTACAACTTAAATTTAATCTATCCAATCTCCTCAGGAAAGCGAGGCAAAGAGGAAGCAGACAGGTTTGACTAACTGACGATAAACGAGTTTAGATTCTCTACTTGAAGGCAAGGTGGCGCAACTATCATCTCAATCTAAACAAGTTTATTGGGCACAAACAGATTTAAGAATTTACCATGACAATCTTATGAAACCCTATGTGGCATAACACTTGATCAAAATAGTAAAGACTTCACAAACAACTTTTATCATCACGTTCTCACGAAACCCTATGTGGCATAACACTTGATTGTAATGATAAAAGTCTCACAAAACAGATTTATCTAAACTATGGGAGGAATTTACCACGCTAATCTTATGAAACCCTATGTGGCATAACACTTGATCAAAGTAGTAAAGACTTCACAAAACGATTTTATCAACCCAATCTCACGAAACCCTATGTGGCATAACACTTGATTGAAATAATAAAAGATTCACAAAACAGATTTATCTAAACTATGGAAAGAATCCACCATTACAATCTCTTACTTGAAACCCTATGTGGCATAACAATTAATCGTAATAAGACACATGAACAAATACCAAAGAGCAATATTGAGGGCAAGGTAGAGGCAGCATATATTTCTCTCTCAAGCAAAAGTTATTTACAAATGAGCAAAACTCTTATTTATATACATCAAGGTGTAGGGAACCTAAAATCACCTTGGAGTCATCTGATTCTTGCAATGCATGCAAGTTTTGCTGCAAACCCTAATGAAGTGAACTATCTGATTAAGCGGGAAAGCTACCATCGATTCTGCCGAAACATCCTAATCTAAAAATGGACAATTGTGCGAGGCATGCGATCCTTATTGAAACAAGTTAAGCTGGAAGACTACCATCGGAGTTAACGAAAAAACCCTAAAAGAAACTCCAAGTAAATAAAGCAAATCTCGGAATAGGTATGCATGTGATGACAACATCGGAGTTAACTTGAAGGGGTAACACCAAGTTCAACTTCATTATTATTGTAATGTCTTGGTCATGATCTCGAGCAATCAATCCCTCAACGAGATTGTTAACTGTATCACTATCTGGAGCTATGAGACTCTGTCGGAGAATGCTATGTCGATGCAGCATATCCTCACTAGCTGTGATCTGAGACTGAAGTTCGCCCCTACTCCTCATTGCCTCATCGAACAATGCTGACATGACTGTAAGCTGAGTAATCTTACAGCCAACGGTCTCCCCACTGAAAATGGTATGAATGAGTGCCTGGAGCTCTGACTGAACATTGGTAAGCTCCACGTAGGCACCACCCTCGATCTGAGTAACGGCACGCGAAGCGAGATACTAGAGTTCTCACAAACCGGAATGCACTAGTGACGTGCTCTCTACTCTCAGCCAACTCTGATGCTAAACTGTCCTCTATCTTTACCCTGAAAACCAATTGTGTCTTCCAAGAGTAGATAGCCTCTCTGTCCTCTACATCCATGACTGTATCATAAGCCACACTCAGGTGAGCAATCATAATCTCATCTCGGGGTTTATTAATTGCCATATCTCTTTCCTCATCCTGAAAGAAGACGGAGCTCTCGTGCATTGTACCGCAACTGATATAACTCTGTAAGCATAGTACGGCCTCTAGCAACGAACTCCTCCTCCCATTCCTCCAAACGCTTGCCATATGCAACTAAGTGATTGAGTTGACTTTGCTCTGCTAGAGGCTCAAGCATCGGTGGGAGTATATTAATGGCATCGGGTCTATGCACAAGGCTAGAAATATACTGACGAAGCTGTCTGATTTCAGCCTTGAGGGCTGCCTTATCTTCTCCGTCTTTTAGTATTCTATCCCTGGCACTATCCGTAGCAACTTGTAGGAGATCAACCTGAGTCTGGCGTGTGCTGCGACCAAGGTTGACTGTGATAACTTCAAAATCCTGAGATTCTAATTCAGCCAAGTTCTTCCCCTGTGGAGGTACGGCAGTCTCAACGACAATCTCCATGTCAGTGTTTCTCTCTACATGAAGCATGTTCTTAACTCTCTTGTCTGGCGCATCCTGGTAAATGTCATCAAAATCAGAATGATTAAGGACATAAGATGGCTGCCTCCTCTTCCTTCCTAGCTGAGCTTCGATCCAAGATTGGTCTCGGCTAATGCTACTAGAAGGGTCTGCACTAGCGACAGGAGGTACTGATGAGAGTGAATGTGTAGAAGACCCACTGCGAGGTGGAGAGTCTAAATCCAATTCGATGTGAATTGGGACTGGTGAAGGCTCTGAAACTGGTGTAGGAGCTTGAGGCTGAACCTCAGGTACTGGCGGGCTCTGAACTGACCTCTGAACTGATTCTATGATAGGATGTCTGTCAGGCTCCGTGTGTGTAACAGTGGCAAGCGCCTTGCCCTTTGAATTGTTTGGCGCTTGTACCTTCTTGGGAGGATTACTCCTCTTCTTTTTGTTAGGTTTCGACGAGGAAGGTAACGAAGGATTCGCCACTACTGGCGGCTCTACTCTGGGAACACTTACCCTCCTTGTCTTCTTGCTGTCGAGGTAAAGTATACTGTTCTGAATAACTCTACTTGACCTCTCTTTGACCGTTGCATATTCCTTGGCGTACCAATCTACTGCTGGAAACGGTTGTGTATTGACCTGCTCTCTGAAAAACTGAGGAAGAACTTCGCCCTCGTCATCTGATAAACCTCCCACATCTTTTGATAAGAAAACAGAAATTTGTGAGAGAGAGAAGCGGCCGTAACTGCGTCTACGAACCTCGAAGTCATCTCGCGAATTTGCCCGATAATCCTCCATAGAAGGCTCGTGATATTGCCTCGACAAAGTGGTACGTATAATGACCTGAAAGGTCATAGGCACGTGCTTCAACAAGATACTTAAGATGATATTTCTCAAGCTCTTGCCCTGCGATCTTACTATCAATTGCTGACTTGCACCAATACATTCCAAATTGAAAAGGAAAGTTAAGTGATGGTCTGTGCCTGCGGCGTAGAAGACGATGAACATCATGCATCTGTCTAAGGAACTCCTGAAAGATTGTCTTATCCGAAGGATAACGTGGAAGCATAGCTGGATTTCTTGTGAAGCCATATACTCAGATGTAGGTGTATGTTGGGAACTGAATAAACCAATCTTCCCATCCATCCATCGCTGCCCTAGCAACTGCCGAGATACGAACATGCAATTCCCAGTCCAAGTTTCTCACTGTATAAGTCAGAAAAGCCTCGTGAACACACTTGAAATGACGTTCAGCTCTGGTGAACTCAAGCTGATCATAATATTGATAAACTTTCTGAACACTGAGGATGCCCACGGTGTTTAATCCTCGGAACTAACCCTGATAAGCGATCAAGTACACGAGATATGAACACATGTGAAACTCATGGGCAACTAAGAAACCGGTGATCTGCCTGTGGAGAATGTCACTGATGAAGGATGCCCAGTCATAATGCTCCTGCCCAGAAATGATGCGACCAATAATGTAATACATCCAAGGCTAGAAAACATTTGCATGTTCTTGACCTGAGACACGATTCAGGAGTGTGATTAGAATCGCATACTCATCCTTGTATTCACCGCGACCCACATTGTTTGGCAATCTGTTCTTTGCTTGTTTTAACCATCTTTCTGCCATCTTCTTCTGACACTTGTCCATGCTCGGCATCAAATGCTGCGCCCTGCTTTATCCCATAGAAACAACTAGGCTATTAAATTGTTGAGGAATGCCAAAACTCCTTCGATGTCAAGGTTTAAAGGCGCAAATGGCCGTCCATCAAGCTGACACTATCACGAGTAGTAGGGTGTAATGTAATGCAAATGCATCCAATTCAATGGTGAGCGGAGATAGGTATGGGCGGCCTCCTAGTAAAGCCGGTACTCAATATTGAGATAGTTGAACTTGATCTTAAGCCGGGTCTATAGCCGGCAACACTACGAATGCTGTCTCAACCAACCCAGCGGAAATCATGAGTAAGGCCAGGTTTTAGTCTGTATTAAATTTGAGTAGACTGCGATACGAAAAATTAAGCACATTGTTGTAGACTTGACTATATTGACAAGATTCTGAAGCTAAAATAGCTGCGAGAGTTAAAAATAGCCTTCGAAGAATTATTTTCAGCGAAAAATCGAGATATGGGTTTTGTCCAGAAAAGGATTCTAAGACAACCCAGAATGTCAGATTTGCGAAAATTCAACTTCTACTCGATCGTACAAAGATTTTTCACTTGAGAAAATTAGTAACTCAAGAACGAACGTTCTAAAGTTAAAAATTCGTGAAAAATCAAACGCACAATTTCAACTCGAGGAAATTATATGAGAATGATCCAGATACTGAGACTTGTAGAATTCGCCAATTTCAGGAACATGCAATTTGTATTTTATGAGAAATCTGAGATTGAAGGATGAAAAAAACCTTTTTATTATGCTTCTTCTCTTGTGAAAATCGCCCAAGATTTCTTGAAATTGCTGACAATTGTGAATTTTATCCTGCAAAAAGATTTGTTAAGTAAAATCGCCTCTAGAAATTGATGTAGATTTTGCCTTTGAACTGGAAGAATTCGCCTTGTTTTGAAAACCACGAATTTTCTTCTTGAAATTTGCGCCTTTGGTTTATGAAGAAATTCGAATTTTCCTTTGAAGAAAATACGAATTTATATTGAATTTGAGGATTCGCCTTTGAATATTAAATCCGCCTTTGAATATGAAATCCGCCTTTGAATTTCTGGAGAACTTGCGAATTTTATTGATTTAAGGAAAACGCCTTTGAGGAATTTGCGAATTGTTTTGGATGAATTTGCTTTGAAGATATGCGCCTTCTCTTCTGAAGAAATACGAATTTATCTTTGAAGTTTGCTTTGAAATTAATAAACTTCGATTTCCCTTTGAAAAATATAAACTTTGCTTTTGAAAAATACGAATTCCACTCAAGATTGGATTTGCTCTTAATGAAATACGAATTTCCTTTGAAAGCTTGTGAATAACAATGAAGATTGCACCATGTTAAATAAGAAGAAATTCGCACCAATTTGATAACTGCAAGAACTCAAAACCCTAACAAGAATAGAAGTCCTCTGATTGGCTGCCTTTCAGTTCCACTGCCACTGACTGGAAGTTCAAATTTGAAAATAATAATAAAATATTTATCATCATGCAATTAGCGCCAAAAATAGAAAATCGCCATCTTATGCTAAAATTGCAAATATTCTGAACTTCAGTTGACAATTCTGTTGAAGCTGTGAGATTCATCGTTAGACTTCAACGATTCCGAAAAGTCATCTTTTGAGCATATAGGCGTCCATTTGCTCAAGATACTTCACTTTTTATTAACTCCCTATTTAATAGCTGACAGCACTGTCATGACTGGCCAACTTCGACACTGATTTCCGGATGACCGGGTGATGCTGAGACTGATCTGGAGAATCCATCGGAAAGCCTACTGAACAAGGAAGAAATGTCTGCTGGGAGACACTACTGCAAAATCCATCGTTTAACCCCTTGAAAAATTAGGTGCCCTGATTAAATTGCTTTTACGGGTTCCAGACTTGGCCATTTTCCAAACTGCCATCGACGCTTCAAACGGCTGACGGTGAGCGGTGAACCTGCTGATATGAGACAAAGCTCACTGCATAACTGGAGACATTCTGCATCCAACGACTGTATACACGACACCTGAAAGCTGTGTTAAGGGCCTCAAAAGTAAAAGCGCCCCTGGCTCTTGGTTGCACTGGTGTCATTTTGACGAAAGTTGAACTTTCGTCCAAGTACCCTACTTTGACGTCTGATATCTGGAGCTGGGATGACCCAATTCAGGCACTATCTATTTTAACGGACAGCCGGAAGGGCCCACAAGAGAAGTCTCGGAGGTGACGAAGCAAGAAAACTGCTTCTAAGACCTCAAAAACTCCAGTGCGTATTTTATTTAAAATTACCGCTCCAGACTTGGCCATTTTCCGATATCTTCACTTTGCAGTATTACACTAAAGACCTTGCACGTACGAGCGACTGCCAAATCCCGAAGGCTGACGGCTAGGCTCGTTGGATAGATAAAATGATTACGCTCAAAAGCCGTGAAGACTTCGAACGCGAACGGGCTCATCTGACAGGCCTAAAGGCTAGGCGCGCTTTTGCCTGAAAAAGACAAGTTTCTCACATCTGGCAATTTAGGAATTTCAACTTTTGTCGTTATTTTCCGGAGCTGTGGGTCTCGAAAAGCTTCGCTGGACAGCTCAACGGATAGCCAGACTAATTCTGAAGATATTGACTGGATGCTTGAGCATTTTAAACAAGATCTTGACCTTCAACAAGCTGGGCGCCCTTGGGCTATACTTGCACTTTCTGAGTTTTCGTTTGAAAAATCTTCATAAATTGATCACTAAAAACTCTGTCTCGATCACTGAAATGACCGTGTGCAATGTGAAACGCCGTCGTGAGATGCTCCTCCATCGTGAAAACTCCATTCTGAGTCTCTGCTTCAGGTTCTGTTCAATAAAACTGACTTTGACTGACAAACTATTGACAAAAACTCCATGCTTGATATTGCCCAAAACTGTGTTTTACAACATTTTAACAAGATTTAGACTTTTAAATACAAAATGCCTTGATGAAGCAAAAAATTTGGTTTGGGTACAACAAGTTTCAGAGTGGTAACAGATCGGCTTACCTCCTTGTGTCAATACTGCTCCCATGGCGAATCACTCGCATTTGTTTTGATCTCGAATGGTTGGTGCAAATCTGGTAGAGCCAGGACTGGTGCGGTGCATAACTTTTCCTTCAGTGTGTCAAAGGCCTTTTGTTGTTGTCCTCCCCACTGAAAAGTTATCTTTGTACTTGTTAATGCATGCAATGGTGATGCCATGAAGGAGAAGTTTGCAATAAACTTCCTCCAGTACTGGACAACACCCAAAAAACTCCTGACTTCAGTTACAGTACTTGGCTTAGGCCAGTTTACAATTGCCTCGACCTTCGCAGGGTTGACTTGCAATTGACCATTCCCTACGATATAACCTAAGTACACAAGAGATGTCTTTGCAAACTCGCATTTAGACATCTTTACATAGAGTTTTTCTTTTCTTAGTACATCAAAAACTTTTTTAACATTACTTACATGGTCTTCCCAAGACTTGCTAAAAACTAGGATATCATCAAGATATACAATAACAAAATCATCAATGTAAGGACGGAAGATGTCATTCATGACTCGCATGAATGTGGCGGGTGCATTGGTAAGCCCAAAGGGCATAACCATCCATTCATAAAGTCCCTGTTTTGTCTTGAAAGCAGTTTTCCAAATATCATCCTCTGCAATTCTAATCTGATGATAACCACTTCACAAATCTAATTTAGAGAAATAAATTGCATGCTTAAGCTAATCAAGCAAGTCATCAATTCTAGGAAGCGGATACCTGTTTTTAATGGTGATTTTGTTCAGTGCCCTGAAGTCGATGCACATCCTCCATGTTCCATCCTTCTTTGGAACCAAAACGATTGGAGAACCACAAGGTGATGTGCTTGGATGAATCACTCCTCTTTCGACAAGCTCATTAACTTGCTTTTTGATTTCTTCATTTTGCATGACAGACAAACGGTACATGCCAATATTAGGTAGTGGCGCATCCTGCTGCAATTGAATTTCATGTTGAATATCTCTTTTAGGAGGCAATCCTTCCTTATGTTTAGGATCACTTCTTTTAAATGCCTCAGATGTTTCATCTTCTTTGGCCTTAACAAGCATTAACACAAAGTTTTTACTGGAGTTCACTAATATTTTCATCTGACCAGCATTAACTAATGCAAGACTAGTTTTGACTTTGTGTGCACGTACAGTATATTCAATCCCATCCTTAAATAGGTGATACTTGTTTTCCTCCCTAAAGAAGATAGCTTTACGGTCATACAAATATGGACTTCCTAACACAAGTCCACAAATATCTAAAGGTACAACATCCGCTACAATCTCATCTTTAAAGTTTGCAGTGATTGCAAAACTAAGCTTACATTGTTTAGTGACTTGTAACTGTGCGTCATTACAAACCCATCCCAAAGGGTATGGCTTCGAATGAGGAGTTGTAGTCAGATTTAGCTTTTTAACAACCTCTTCAGATATGAGATTAACTTGTGAACCCGTGTCAAATAAAGTATCAACCTTAGTGTGTTTAGTTATCACACGGATATGAAAAATTTCATTCCTCTGCTTATCTACTTTAGGTTGCTTACTTGTACTTGCAGAAATACTCGATTCAAATGCAAGAGATATGCTTTTGTTTTTACCTTGAATCCCGGCGGCAGTTATCTTCGTCTCGTCCCCGGAATCAAATCCAAGATCCTGTTGTGTTACAGCAGCTGTCTTTTGCTTCCCTTTGTTTCCACCGTACCTCTTTGTCCTAAGTTCTAGATGTAGTTTCCAGCACTTAGAATCTTCGTGTCCTTCTTTCTTACAATGAGAACAATTGTGTTTTTCACCCTCTTTCTTTTCCGTGGCTGTCTTTTTTCTTTTTCCGTTATCTTTACCCTTAGGTTTCCCCTCAGACTTAGATGGTTTCTTTGAGAAATTATCACTGAAAGTGTTCTTACCCCTTGACTCTAATTGAGTGGCTTGGATTGACATTTCATCCAAATTATTAGGACTCAACATTAGAATAGTATGTCTTAGGTAAGAATGCAAACCACCTATGTACTTGAGTAATGTATCCTGAGTATACAATGGAACATTTAAAGCAATAGCCCGTTTTCTAAACTCATGAGTGTAATCTTGGATAGACTAACCCTAACCTTGCCTAAAGGTTTTCCAATTCATGGTTAATTGTTGCATATAACCTAAAGGATAAAACTGTTTTTAAAGGACAACAATAAATTCCATCCAAGTCATATTGACCTTACTATGGCGAGCAATTTCCTCCTGAGTCCTACTCTCCCACTAGGTGAGAGTTGTACCTCCCAACTAGAGAGTGGCTAACTGGATCATAGAAGCATCTTCTGTTAGGCCTTGAATCCTACAATAGACTTCTACCTGTTGGATCCAATCATCTAACTTTTCAGCATTTAACTCACCACAATACTTAGGCAACTCAAATTTTACATCAAGTTTAATAATTGGCTTAGACTTGCTTTTGAAAGGATTAACAGTAGTAGAAGAGGAAGAAGAAGAAGGGGAAGATGGAGGAGATGGAGCTTCTAGATCTTGGTATCAGAGCTGTGTTTTGACTAGTATTGCAGATTTGAATGCTTACATGCTCGAAGCTTCAACAAGGCAAAGGAAAACTTGAAGAATACAATCCTAAGATCGGCAAACGAAGGACTTCACCAACAATGGACGAAACTGAAGCTGGGAAAAGCACCGAGCAAGAGCTTGATGATAAGTCTTTCCAGTGCGTCTTCCTCGAAATGAAGGCTATGGTGGAAGAGTTGTATGTGGAAAAGAAGAAGTGCGAAAAGGGAGATTCGTTGAAGAAGGAAAAGAAGGAAGATTGAAAGGACAAAGGAGGAAAAGATCCAAAAGCTCCATCTCCTCCATCTTCCCCTTCTTCTCCATCTTCCCCTTCTTCTTCTTCCTCTTCTACTACTGTTAATCCTTTCAAAAGCAAGTCTAAGCCAATTATTAAACTTGATGTAAAATTTGAATTGCCTAAGTATTGTGGTGAGTTAAATACCGAAAAGTTAGATGATTGGATCCAGCAGGTAGAAGTGTATTGTAGGATTCAAGGCCTCACAGAAGATGCTTCTATGATCCAGTTAGCCACTCTCCGGTTGGGAGGTACAACTCTCACCTGGCGAGAGAGTAGGACTCGGGAGGAAATTGCTGGCCATGGTAAGGTCAATATGACTTGGATGGAATTTATTACTGCACTTAAAAAACAATTTTATCCTCTAGGTTATATGCAACAATTAACCATGAATTGGCAAACCTTTAGGCAAGGTAAGGGTCAGTCTGTCCAAGATTATACACTCATGAGTTTAGAAAACGGGCTATTGCTTTAAATGTTCCATTGTATACTCAGGATACATTACTCAAGTACATAGGTGGTTTGCATTCTTACCTAAGACATACTATTCTAATGTTGAGTCCTAATAATTTGGATGAAGTGTCAGTCCAAGTCACTCATTTAGAGTCAAGGGGTAAGAACACTTTCAGTGATAATTTCTCAAAGAAACCATCTAAGACGAGGGGAAACCTAAGGGTAAAGATAAAGGAAAAGGAAAAAAGGCAGCCACAGTAAAAAAAGAGGGTGAAAAACCCACTTGTTCTCATTGTAAGAAAGAAGGACACGAAGATTCTAAGTGCTGGAAACTACATCCAAAACTTGGGCCAAAGAGGTACGGTGGAAACAAATGGAAGCAAGAGACAGCTGCTATAACACAACAGGATCTTGGATCTGATTCCAAGGACGAGACAAAGATAACCGCCACTAGGATTCAAAGTAAAAACAAAAGTATATATCTTGCATTTGAATAAAGTATTTTTGCAAGTACAAGTAAGCAACCTAAAGTAGATAAGCAGAGGAATGAACTTTTTCATATCCGTGTGATAACTAAACACACTAAGGTTGATACTTTATTTGACACAGGTTCACAAGTTAATCTCATATCTGAAGAGGTTGTTAAAAAGCTAAATCTGACTACAACTCCTCATCCGAAGCCATACCCTTTGGGATGGGTTTGTAATGATGCACAGTTACAAGTCATGAAACAATGTAAGCTTAGTTTTGCAATTACTGCAAACTTTAAAGATGAGGTTGTAGCGGATGTTGTACCATTAGATATTTGCAGACTTGTGTTAGGAAGTCCATATTTGTACGACCGTAAAGCTATCTTCTTTAGGGAGGAAAACAAGTATCACCTATTTAAGGATGGGATTGAATATATTGTACGTGCACACAAAGTCAAAACTAGTCTTGCATTAGTTAATGCTGGTCAGATGAAAAGATTAGTGAACTCCAGTAAAAACTTTGTGTTAATGCTTGTTAAGGCCAAAGAGATGAAACATATGAGGCATTTAAAGGAAGTGATCCTAAACATAAGGCTGAATTGGTCAAAGTTGTATCCGCTTATGATGACTTGTTTCAGGAACCAAAAGGATTGCCTCCTAAAAGAGATATTCAACATGAAATTCAATTGCAGCAAGATGCGCCACTACCTAATATTGGCATGAACCATTTGTCTGTCATGCAAAATGAAGAAATCAAAAAGCAAGTTCAGGAGCTTGTCGACAGAGGAGTGATTCGTCCAAGCACATCACCTTGTGGTTCTCTGATCATTTTGGTTCCAAAGAAAGATGAAACATGGAGGATGTGCATCGACTTCAGGGCACTGAACAAAATCACCATCAAAAACAGGTATCCGCTTCCTAGAATTGATGACTTGCTTGATCAGCTTAAGCATGCAATTTATTTCTCTAAATTAGATTTGCGAAGTAGTTATCAAGCTCTGAGCCAAGTGCCAACCATGAAGGAAGTCAAGGCCATCCTCCAGCTGCTGGCTCAACTAGAATTTCAAATGCGGACTGTGATCCAGAGTCTCAATAGCTTCTCCTTCAAGGAGATTATTGATTTGGATAAGGTTTTTGAAACCCTAAAGAAGAAGCCTCAGCGTTCTAAAGCTGAGTGGATATTTTTGCAGTCCGCCCTTCAGAGGTTGTAAATTTATTGTTTTTCCACTTGTTGTAACCTTTTCACACATCGCCCCATTCAAGATGGGGACCCCTAATTTTTGCTCCATTCCGGTCTTTTGGCTTTGGTTTTGTCTCTCTCCCTCTCTTTCTGCTGTCTGCCTTTTCATGGATTTCTTTGCCGTTGAGCTTAAAATGTGAAATTTTGGCCAAGTCTGAAAATTAGGGTTTCATCTTTCCTGGTCAGTCTGAGGTCGAATAAAGTAAGTAAATTGAAAACAGAGCTTAACATTGTTGTCAGTGTGCTTCCAGCAAGCTTCCACCAAATTTTCATCAAATTCTAAGTACTTACTATTTTTAGTAAGTGTGCAATTACAGGCTGTCCTTCAGCATTTTTGAAATTCCGACAGTCACACCACATTCAGAACACATCAAGTTACTCGCGTGCAAAATTTCAGCTGAAACGGACCACTTTCTATTTTTAGCAGTCCGGCTTCCGGGACAAATTTCAAGGCCTAGATGTAGAGTTTTTCAACGCATGTCTGCATATTCCTTCTGGGTTTTCAGAGACCTTCGCGACAGTATAACATGCAAAGTGAGACGACAACTTTCAGAGTTCAGCCTTCGGAGGCTATTTTTAGGGTTTGCATGTCAGGGTTTTCTTTGCATGTCGGCATATTCTTTATGGGTTTTTCGAGAGCTACGCAGTGATATGACATGCAAACGGAGATAATCACTCAATAAGGAACTTACTATTTTTAGCAGGTGCATCCCGATAACCGCCTCCCAGCAATTTAGAATCACGAGCTGATCGCAATGCAACAAGAACGAGAACAAACGGAGACCATTTGATATGCATGCAGAACAAATTAGGGTTTCCAGCTTTGGGACCTGAAAAGAGGGGTAAAAAGTCAGAATTTTCAAAAACTGGTGTAAACCACCGCGATCAGCATCCTTCAAACTATCTGCTGGTAAAATTTGAAGACAAACAGAGCACTTACTATTTATAGTAAGTCATTTTGGAAACAGGCTAAAAATAGCAAGTCAGCAGCATGCGCTGATGTCGACAGGCAGGTCACGTGGTGAGGAGCGCCTCATTTGAATTTCAAATCAAACAGAGTTATGGAGATATCAGAAACAAGCGGTTACTATTTATAGTAAATCACCTCCAGAAATATGCCATTTTTAGCAAGTCAGCTCAGAGTAGCAGTGTGGATAGGTTGATGAAGTCGCGAAGATCCAGTGTTTAAAATTTCAAAGCAATCTGAGCCTCTGAGGTGTGAAAATCAAGAGACTTACTATTTATAGTAAGAAGCTGGCGAAGATGAAGAAAAGTGACTAAGTCTGAGAAATATCCTGCTTCACCTTGAATATGCGCCCTCTTCACAGATTGATGAGAAAAAGTTCTAAGTCTGAGGCTTCATCCTGTATCAACATGAAAATGCGCCCTCAAGGATGAAGAAACATAAAAATTCTCTAAGTCTGAAAGATATCCTCTAGCACAGGTGAAATGCGCCCACTCCAGCATGAGACAAGAGAAAAATTCTCTAAGTGTAAAGTTCATCCTGCTCCTATGGCAAAATGCGCCAAGCTCAAGGTCTCATGTTTGAAAATTTTCTAAGTATAAGAATCTTGTCCTCCTCACCCATCAAAATGCGCCCATGCAGCAAATGAGTCAAAGGAGTCAACAATTTTCATCCTCCTGCCTAGCTTAGATGTGCCCAAGCAAGGCCAAGTGAAGACAAAGTCTAGGAAGCTGAAAAGTCACAAGAGGGCGTGGTAAACATTAATCCTCCACACATGCTAATATGCGCCAGAGGTAAAGGGTGAATAAAATATGCTAGGCGTTGGAAGTGGAGATGGAAGATACTACTAGGCGTGGTGAAGTTAAATGTTCCTCATGGTGATGAAGTGTGCCTAAGGTTTAAATGGAGAATATTGCAAAGTGATAAAATTTTCTAAGGCAGTGGAAATTGCCAAGTGAAAAATAAGATATGTTAAGTGTGATGTGCTCTCAAAACAAAACAAAAAAAATTCTAGGCGAAGTTGATAAGATTTTCTCACCGGAGCAAAATGGAAGAAGTTGAATAAAAATTTCTAAGGCAAAATTGGCTAAGTGATTTAAAATTCTCTTAAGGCGAAGTATTTTCTTCCTTAAGAAAATACGCCTGGACATGAAGCTGATGAATTTTTCCTTGAGACAAACAAAATTGCCAGTGAAGAGGTTAAAGGATGCCAGCTGCGTAGGGTCAACAAAAATATTTTCAAGTCAGAGCAACAAGAAATGTTCACAGATATGAAGAACAGGATCAAATTTGTTTAAAAAAATTTTTTTCCAAGGTTCAAAGTTCAAAATTAAGTGAACCCATTCGTTGTGCACCCATGAATTCGACAAATTCTGAAGAAAATTTTCTTCTGGGTATTGAAGATTATTGATGAGGAATGGATTTTAAGGTCTTCCACAGCTTGCCAAGGATTCTGAGGTAAAGATTTTAAATGGGCACCAGGTTGATGAATTTCCTAAGGGAAATTTAAAAAAAAATTCTAAAGCAAGGAATAAACGATGTTGTTGAAGATAAAATGCCTCGGCGGATGAATTTAAAAATGATCGCCTAGATAATTTTTGATCAAATTCCTGATGAAAGGATTTCTTCTCGAGTCTGAGTTAGATGAAATATCAGAGTGAAGTGCGCTAGGCAGAATGCAAGATAAGTTGCAAATTTGGCTAAGGCATGAAGAATTTGAACGTGAAGTTGGACGACGAACACTTGGAAGTTAGAGCGTGAAAATCCTGCTAAGTAGGTTGAATTTATATTATGAAGTGTTCTAATGCTCTTCTCCTTGCTTGTTTTGCAGGAAGAACGTCGAGATCAAGCGTTGATGATTTAAGTGATCCAAGATGACATTTCAACCTCGAAGGAAGAAAGTTGCAAAAATGGCTAAGTGTTGAGACTTAGTATAACTCAAGTGACAAAGAAGAAGTTGAAGAACAACGTCAAGAAGAAGATCGAGAGTAGTGTGAACGCGTTTCAAAGCTGGAATCTTCTAGAAGGATGGTGGCCATTAATGGCTCATTTATTACCCCACTCTCCTTTGTGGCGGTTTTTAGGGCGAATCTTGTTTAGGGCTGAGGTGGCACGATCTGGGCCATCCAGCCGATTGTAATCTGAGCCGTCCGTTGGACTTGGCCAACTATAAAAAGGGGAGTCCCCCTCATTTGTACCTCATTAGAATTAGAATTAGATCAGAGTTAGGATAGCAGAGAAGGAGTAGAGGGAAATTGATAGAGTAGAAAGTAAAGTAGTTTAGATTGAAAAGGAAGGAAAGTCTTCCCTTTGGATACTTTGTAAGAAGTCATGAATGCTTTCATAATAAAAGAATTTTCATTGATGGTGATTTCCTCTTTGTTATGAGTAGTTGTTGAGGCTTCTTCATCCTTCCAATTCACGTAGCATCTTGAAGTAGCTTAAAGTAAAGTAGATTTCATTTCATGCAAGTACTTAGCAATTGTGGAATGTGGTGCTCGATTTGAACAAGACTTCGCTTGTCCATACCACTAGCGGGCTCGCTGACGGTGGGTTCGCCTTGCGTGGTCAACTGGAACTTTGTGAAACTTAACTTCGATTATGGTTTATATGTTGGCATGCGTCGTTGTGATGGTGTCTTCATGCTAAATCGTGATCTGAACATCTTGAGTCACTCCTCTGAAGATTGCACCAGTTCCGCGGAAGCTGTCCGAAGTGAGGCAAAACGGAGCTTGGTTGAAGTCTATGAGAATTGATTGCCATGTCCCACGCTTTAGAGTAGACTATAACATTCTTATCCCTACACTCATTTAAATTCAGTTCATTTCTGGTTAGAATTAGGAAACTCGTGCTCACTTGCCAAATCATTCGAATTACATGAAAGCCCTTAGTCCGCTGTCTACTGTCAACTGTCGAACAATTGTGTAAGTCCCCTTGAAATACGAGCAAAATCACATCGAGCCAACTGAGTCTATTTGCATTAAAGGAACCTTGGAGTTAAATGTATGATCTATCTCACAATCTTAGCATGCAAGAAACTTTGTTCAAGAGAGGACAGGGTATCCGTTGGGAAACTTTATTCTGTGTTGGTGAGGTTGCAAAAACCACGTCAACACCACTCCTTTTTGCATTTTTCTTTTTGGGTCTGCAACCAATTGTTTTTGGGTTCTTATCTCCGCAGGCGAAGGTCCCCTAGAGTCGTTGGAACTGTGGATTAGATCCACATTTTTTTTATAGTTGGTCCTAAGGCATCGTGGAAGAGGTTGTAGAAAGCTTTCAATAATTAGGGCAAGTTTTATTTTATGGTTGGCTTGCAAATATTGGAGATAGTCCCATTTTAAATTTTGGCTAAGTATTGCCAAAGGGTGTTGCATGTCAGCTCTGCGCTCATTCCTCATATTACAACCCTAGGCGACTTTAGAAGCAGTGTCAGCAAGCCACATGGTAGCTTCATGCACCATCGGCAAAGGTAAAAGTTAAAAGAGCTTTTAAGCAACGCTCGTCCCTCAGCATGCCACTTGGCACAATGACGCTTGTTTGGGAATTGCTCAAGCTCCATTTAGTCCTAGCTTGTGCTATTGGTTGGAAAAATAAAAGGGTATGAACCAACTTGGGAAAAGGTGGAGCTTCCACGTGGCGTCACAACGCTCTTCTAAGAGCGATAAGGTTCTTTAGTTTTAAAAGCCGCGCCATTGGCCAATACAGTCCGACTTTAGGGGAGGTTCATTTGTCTACGTGGCATCATGGTGCTCATTTCGGGCGAGGGTTTTTCTTGTTAGAAGTTTGAGCTAAGCCATTGGTTGTAACTAATATTAAAATAATATTTATTATTTATTTATTAATGCTCAATATTGTAAATTATTGTAAATTAGTGATAAGATCGTCTCTGATCTTATCTGGAGTTTCTTCATAGAAACTTCCCGTTTTTGTAAATTTTGTAAACTATTTATTGAGCACATTGCTCTTGTTAATATCATAAAATATTTTACCAATTACTTGCGTAATATGGTATCAGACCCAAATTGCTCAAAATCGAATTTTTAATTCATAAAAATCTTTTAAGATTTTTTCGTTCTTTTTGAATTAAAAATTTGATAAATCTTCTTTGGAATTTTTTTGAAGATTTTTTTTTGTGAGTGCTAAATTTCAAAAAAATTCGTGGCTCTTCAGGAAAATTTTTTGAGGGTTTTGGAGATTGCAAATTCATGGGAAGAATAGAAGTTTCTGGGCACGGATTCGTCTGGTGTATTTGCATTTTCTCAGTCCACGTTGCGAATTCTTCCTAGATGCGATTTGAAGAAGTTTTGGCTGTGTTTTGAAGATGCATTTTTTTTTTCACCTATATCTGACCGCATCTTCACCAAATTTGTTCGCGTCTTGTTGGCATGTGTTCATCTGGTTTTGAACCCGACCTTTCTGGACGCGATCTTGAGCACGTCTTTGTGCATCCTCTCAGGCAGTGTGTGTTTGTGGCGTTTTTGGTCGCGTTTTGAACTTCTCTACCTACAATTTGAAGATTTTTTGGTCTGAAAACTTGAACGCGATTTTCAATCTTCTTTTTGCCACGATTTTGTGGAATTTCGAGCTGGTTTCTGCAACTTTTTGGAGCTTTCATGGTGGCTAGGGTTTCCAAAAAGTTCGTCTAGGGTTTTGACTCGCCATTTGAAGTCAGAAAATTTTTTCGATTACAAATTCTTGGTGGGTTTTTTAAGATCCCAACTAGGTTGGTCTTGGATTTTTCTGGGTGCATCGTTTTTTGTGGCTCGAATTTTTTGCCAGCAGATTTGCATTGATTTATGTGCCTAAACTTGCCTCAATATATTGAAACTTGTGACTTGGGTTTTGTGCATCAACATCTTCTAAGTTCCTTATTTTTCGTGTCTCAAAAAATGTGAAGATGGCCAGTTTGAACAACATTATGTTGGAGGGCAGTTGGCGGTTCAACGGCAAAAATTATAACACTTCGAAGCAGCGGATGATGACCATCTTTGAATACCACTTCCTTGATCAGATGATCCTCGGCAATGCTTCTCATCCCACAACGGCGGGTAAGGATCAAGAGAAGTTTGATGAGCAGAATCGTGAAGCGGTGATGCTTATTAAGCTTTCAGTCACAAATGATCAACTCCCTCAGATTTCGCCTGGAAAATCAGCTAAGGAGATTTGGGATCACTTGAAGGGTTTGCATGAAACTTCCAACAAAAGCTGTGCATTTTTCTTGAAGAATATGTTGTTTTCTATCATGATGGATGAGAAGACAACTCTACAAGCACACCTGAACAAAATCCAAGAGATCAGAGATCAATTGGAGGCGATTGGTCGGAAAATGGAGGAGGAAGACATGGTTGTGATCACTTTGAAGAGCCTACCTAAGTCCTATGATCATTTCATAGAGACTCTCAACATTACGTCTGGTAATGTTGACCTCAAGTTTCCAAAACTTTGCACTATCCTCTTGCAGCAGGATCGCTGGAAACAACAATTTGGTAGCAGTGCATCCTCATCCTCTATGGATCAAGCCTTCACAGCTAAAACCCAACCCAAGCACAAAGGGAAAGGTTAGCCATTGCAGCAGAAAGGCTCTAGTCAAACCCCAACCAGCCCTAAGAAGAAAAATATTCAGTGCAACTATTGCCACAAATATGGCCACATAAAGAAGGATTGTCGTGCACGTTTGGCTTGTGAGCAAAAGAAGTAGGGAGGGTCTCAGCAGAAAACGAATGTCGTCGAGCACTCCAAGCAGAAGGAATCTACCTTTTATGCACTCATGGCAAAAAGGCCCGCAAACCATGTAAAATCCTCTGTTTGGTACATTGATTCTAGTGCCTCGCGTCATTTCACTCATCAGCGTGACTAGTTCACAGACTTTTCCCCTTGCACTGACTCAGTGATTTTTGGAGGAGGCGAAGAATACACAGTTGTCGGTACAGGCACTATTCAGGTTTAGTCTGGTGGGAGGAATCTTATATTCCTCAACGTATATTATGTACCTAATATGGAGCTCAACCTTCTCTCAGTCAGTCAGATAATGCGGCATTCTCCTCAAATGGATGTGGTGTTCAGCTCGCACAAATGTTCTATTGTAGATCAGGAGACTCGCACAACGATGGTTGTTGGTATAATAGAGGATCATGGCCTCTACAGGCTTGTAGACACAGGTGATTCTCCGGAGTTAGCCATGGCAACTAGGAATTCAGCTGTCACCAATTTTTGGCACCAGCGGTATGGGCACTTGAATGTGCACTATCTCTCTCAGCTTGCTCAGGAGGGACTTGTAGCTGGACTACCTGACATTCAAACTCAGCATCAGGGCGTTTGTGGTGCTTGTCAGGCCAGGAAATAGCATCGGACACCGTTCACAGATGGAGACTCTTGGCGAGCTTCTAAGGCACTTCAATTAGTTCATGCTAATATTTGTGGGCCTATGTCTACTCCTATAACTGGTTGCACGTATTTTCTACTTTTTGTTGATGATTTTAGTAGGAAAATGTGGGTGTACTTTCTTAAGCAGAAATCAGAAGTCTTTAATGTATTTGAAAAGTTTAAGGCCTTGGTAGAAAAAGAGTCAAGTTCTTGCATAATAACTCTTAGGTCAGATAATGGGGGGAAATTTTGTTCTAGTGCATTCTCCAACTTATGTGATACCCATGGGATTAAATGACAGTTAACCACACCCTACACTCCTCAGCAAAACGGTGTTGTAGAGTGGTGCAATCGTACGATTGTTGAGATGGCTCGCTCCATGTTGCAGCACAGAGTGTTCCTACCAAGTTTTGGGCAAAAGCAGTCAATACTACTGTCTATCTCCTTAATCGGTCACCCACTCATGCCATTAAGGGGAAGACTCCTGAGGAAGCATGGACTGGTCGCAAACCCAAGATCAGTCATTTGAAAGTCTTCGGCTCTCTAGCATATGTTTGGATTCCAGATGCCAAGCGCTCTAAATTGGATTCCAAGAGCCAAAAACTGATGTTCATAGGTTACAGTGATAACCATAAGGCATAACTGTTGATTGATGTAGATCATCTAGAAATAAGAGCAAACAACAACCTATAGTCAATTTTTCTCTTATGGCCAACATTCACAGTGTCTATGAGCCTCAGACATATTCAGAGGCTAAAGGAATTCCTGAGTGGGAAAAGGCGATGGAATCTGAATACCAGAATCTTCAGAAGAATCACACTTGGGTCCTTTTTGTTCTTCCTCCAGGGAAGAATCCCATTAGCTGCAAATGGGTGTACAAGGTGAAATACAAAGTTGACGGAACCCTTGACAAGTACAAAGCTCGTATGGTTGCACGGGGGTTCTGTTGTGACCTTTTCACACATCACCCCATTGCAAATGGGGACCCCCAGTAGTTTGCTAGTTTTTAGGGTTTTGTCTCCGTGCAACGGTTTCATGAGGTCACTTCTTTCGGAGTTTCAAGTCAATCTTTTGAGAGTCATCTGAGCCAAGTCAATAATCCATGCCTGAATCAATTCCTGAACGTCATAGAAGTGCTCAGAAGGCCCGAGAGACGAGGATCGCCTGTGCTTTAGGCCAATTCTGACACTTCCTATTTTTTAGGGAATTTGCTTTTTTGCTTTTTCGTTTTTTCATTTTTGGTATTTTTGGACCAAACGGGGTTCCCTATTTTTTAGGCATTTTGCTTTTTCTATATTTAGAAATTTCTATTTTTAGAAAGTCAACCCTGGTCAACGAGTCAACTTTCCATCTTTAGATCCAAAAAATCAAAGTAAAAATCAAAAAATTAGGAAAAGCATGGAAAATCAGTCAAAAAGCTGAGAAAAATCAACCCAAAAGCATGAAGAATCTGGAAAAATCATTGAAAAATCAGTCAAAATCATGAGGGAAATCACCAAAAAATCAACCAAAGGGGCATAAAATTTTGTGGTAAAGTTTTGTCTAAGTCTGGAAAATTCGCCAACAAGAGGGAATGATCAGTTATCAGCAAGGTCGGCCCTTAAAAGGGGGGACATGGCAGAAGATGAAGAAAGTCCGCCCTTGCCTTAGTCAAAGAAGAAATGGCAAAGAACTTCTAAAGTCCGCCAAACCTTGAGGAAGGATGGCAAGACATGACAAGTATGAGGTCGGCCCTTAAAATGAGGGACTTGGCAAAGAGGTTCCAAATTCCGCCCAGCTTTGGCAAGACTTGTTTGAAGTCCGCCCAGCCTTGATGGAAGATGGCAAAGACCTTGGAAAGTCCACCCTTCACTTGGCAAAACACTTGGGAAGTTCGCCTAGGCATAAGGAAGGAAAAAAATTGAAAATTTTTACTAAGTGTTTGGTGCCTTGGGGTAAAAATCTAAAAATTGCCTAAGTATAGAGGCCTAAAAGGAGGGAAAATTGAAATTTTGGCTAAGTATTTTAATATTTTAAAGGAGAGAAGTGCGAATTTTGCCTAACTGTGAAAGGCAAGTGCTTAAGAAAGTCCGCCATACCTTGATGGAAAGTGGAAAGGACTTAAGGAAGTCCGCCTAGGCCTTGGCAAAGGAAGAATGAAGTTCGCCTAGCATGAAAGAGAAGAAAGATTAAAAAGTTTCGCCTAAGTCTGGATGCCTAGAGAAAGGTTGATAAATTTGGCCAAGTATACAGAGGAAAATGCACATGGCAAAGAGGCAAGAAAGTCCGCCCTTGGCTAGAAGGGATATAAATTTTGTCAAGTATCATGGAATTTTTCCTACGGAAGACATCCAGACACAGACTTTGCCTAGAGAAATTCATCTAACCAAGAGAAAAATTGATTTTGGCATAAGAAAAGGTGCCCAACACAATTCAAAGTCCGCCATGGCAAGAGAAAATAAGGATCTGGTGTAACAATTGTCGATGAAATGGCTAAAATTTTGACTTGGCTAGACGAAAATTGAAGTAAATTTGGAGAATAAACTTTTAGCCAAGGAAAAAGAGAGAAAAATCGAAATAGCCATGGGTCCAACACGAACGGGTTGGAAATAAATTAAAATATTTTAATATTTTAATAATTTATTTCCAAATACTTAGAAATTTAAAACACCTTGGACAAAATAAAATTCGCCAGACGTGTATCGGAGGAAAATAAATTGCGCCGAGCAAAGATAAAATCCAATAGGCAAAATTAAATTCGCCAATGATTTAAAACTTGGAAAATCGAATTTAATTAGACATTTAATGTTTTTTTTTTTTAAAATCGAGAATTAAAGATAAACATCTAAGCAAAAATCGAATTTTTGAAAATCAAAGAGATTTGCCTGGATAAGATCGCCATGGAGTTTTTTCGAAAAATAATGGAAACTTGCCTGTATGAAGAAGAGAAAACAAATTGAAATCGAGAGAGAAGAGGGCAGTTGCTAAAACAAATCAAGTTCTTCAGCATTATAATGAGTTTCAGCAACTCATTTTTGACAGACACAACTGAAGAGAAGTTAATCTCTCGAAATTCTAAGACGGTCAATCCTTTTGCAGGCAAGATCAATTTTCTCAGAGGAAGAAGTAATTTTCATTGCTGAAGAAGAATTTTTCTCGAGGAAGGAAAGGATTTATTTGTTGAAGTCGAATTTTTGTGCAAGAGGGGCGCACTTTGTCACTTGCTTTTTGGTTAAATCCTCAAAGTTTAAATCTGATCTGCAGCCGGAAGTTCTTTCCTGAGGTTTGAAGTTCAATTGGATAAATTCGCCATTCTCTTTCTGTCTTTTTCATCTTGGCTAAGCTCTGGCCAAATTTCAATTAAAATCATTTACTTTCAGCCTGCTTTTTCGCAGAAGTTTAATTATTTAATAAGCTGAAAGTAAGATATTCGAACACAAGGCGCAAAAATAAATTATTTTTAAAAGTCTCCATATTAATGTTAATATTTTGACTGCAGGTTAATGACCATGGTGGGCGAATCGTCGAAGAAGGCGCCAATGAAGTTCACCAGCAAGGGCACACAGCGAGAGTCGAAAATAAATTCAAAGTGGAAAAATGTTGCAGACACCGATCTGGGACATGTTGACTTTATAGAGTTCAAGAAAAGAGTATATGGACAGGATGGACTTCCGACACCAATTGCCAAACGAATGGTGAGAAATGGGATTTTTCAGGCAGCTGGATTCCCGCCTGCGGTGGACTGTGCTGAATTAATGGTAGAATGTGCCATCCACTATGATGCTCAAAAGAGACAAATCATTGCACCTGACGGCAGAATTCTGGCTCACCTAGGCGAGGTAGCCATACAGGAGACATTTGGCATCCCAGCACATTCTCGTACCACCTACAAAACCAAGGAGGAAGCCAAGGGATTGTATGACAACTAGTCAGACTTATGCGCCACAAATGTTAATGAGGCATGGCTGGAGAAGCCTAAGACGTCAATAAAGAAGATGCCTAAGAGGCCACGCCGGACAGACTTTAAAGAAGACTATGGGGACATCATTTTGATGCTGAACAGAATAGCTGGCAACCCTCAAGGTGCATTTTTTGAAAATTGGATGTATTACTTCATAGATGAAATCACTTCCGGCATAAAAATGTTCAACTGGTCTCGAATGATAAGTAACAATCTTCACGAGCAGTTGGTCAATTTGAAAAAGACTAAGTCTTTTCACATGAGCTCGTATATTGTTTATTTATTGGCCAAGTCATATAAATACCCAGGACTAGTTTGCAAAGGCAAAGTTGGCAACGGAGAAAATGAACTCAGACCTTATGGTTGCTACCCACAACTCTAGCTGAGGGAGAAATCTCATTTAAGGAGGGTGCATGATGCATTCTTAATGTATATCACAAGAACACTTCAAGGAGGAGTGCATCAAAGGCTGAGTCATGAGGCAAAGAGTTTGATTAGTAAATACGGATCCTGGTTCATCCAGTTTCCAAAATTTACGTATGTTAGGATCCAGGGATTTACTAGAAATCCCTATAAGTTGCCCATCTATCCAACAAATCGGATGATCTTGCTTGAAGTCCTGAGGCAGTTGGAAGAATATCAAAACATCCAGAGGCCGAGTAAGAAGGCGGCTGTTACATTCCCATTCTTTATCGGGAATATGTTAGAATCTTGTCCATCAGCGCAAGCAACTGAGACCGCCAGGCTGGAAATCCAGTGGTACCCGTTCACAGCCTATAAGTCCAGGGTCAATTTTGACCCACATCATCATATCTGGACAGTAGATGGGAGAAGGTACAAGCACAGAGTGGAACTGGAGGACTTATGGGCGAACCCTGCTGATGAATATGAGATCAGAAGGAGATTATGGTCCAGAATGCCAGTAAACTTCATGAGGGCGATCGAACTTTGCCGGGTGCCTGATCAGTTGCAAGACGATGGGAATTATGTCCAGCCACACTTCGAGGAGAGTCGACCTCTTCCTCCCGTAAAGTGGTCAAAGCCTGAGCACTCAGATTTGGCAACCCTAATGAGGCCAGTGACCAAGTACTCTCAGTGGTGGGTCGATCATCATGTCCAGGAGATGAGACAGAAAAGAATAACGCTCACGTATGATTTACTGAGCGAGACGGAGTCGTATTCCTCCAATGCTGGCGCATCCCATCAAGATTTGGTTGAGATTGGCGAGAAGAGGAAGTAGTTCCAAGTATAGAGCCTGTTCAGAAAAGATAGAGGGGAGAACCATCTCGCTCCGCGGCATCTCGGAATATTGATGAACTGGTGGCCACCGCAGAGGAATCCTTGGTTGAAATGATTGGAGCTTCTGCAGTCCAAGAAGAGAACAATGAGCCTATTCAGTTGGATAGCGATGAGCCCTCATCTCATACGGGCACAGAAATATTAGGTTCAAATAATGAGATGGAAGTCCAAGATGATGACTTCGAAGAGGGAATGATTTCCGCCCTCAGAGGAGTCTTGGATGTTCCCAATGAAGAGAGCATTCAAGAAGTAGATGGCATTGAGCAGCCTACCATTCCGGATTGGCTGATAGAAAGGATGAAGATTCAGGCACCAGAAGAAGCCCAAGAGGAAGATGATACTGCGGATTGGCAAGGTTGGAACAGGTTGCAATTAAGAAGCCTGCCAAGAAATTTTCTACCATTCAGAGGGACGAGGCCGGCAGCCGTTCCATACATATCGCAGTACCGATAGTGGATAAGCCACAAGATGAGATCACTCCTCAAGAGTATGCCATAACCACTATAGATCTTGGCCCAACCACAAAAGGCCAGAAAGTAGAGGAACTAGATAATTTTGTCTCAACTGTCAAGGCGAGACTAGAAAAAGAAGTGGCAAAAAAGAAGGAATATAAAAGGGAAGTTGAACGCCTGAAGGAGTACATATGGCATCTGACCCAGCCACTCAATCAGGGTGATGCAGTAGCTCCTCCTCTCCTTAATCCCTCATAGGAAATAGCCAAGGATGTAGAGCAAGGGATGGTCACAGCCAAGGACGCTCAGGAATGGATGATAAGCGAGGGCGCGGAGGCAGCCTCGTTCATGGAGAAATTGGCACTCGCCTACAGGCAAACTTCTTTTCTTTCCAGACTTGTTGATATGGAAGAAACTTGGGACAACCTCCCAAATATTCAGGAGAGGCTTATTCCATGCCTCAGGGTCCTGAAGGGCGTTCCAAGAGAAGAGTTGGTTGAAAGAAAGGTGATTGCTGCAGGAGCAGCTTATGATTTTCACCATTGGTTTTGGGCAGTGACTATATGGAGAGAGATTCTGGAAAGGGCGAAAGCGGACGAGCTCAGAGTTGAAGAGTAAGTCAAAGAAATCCGGGAGAAAATTTATATGAAAATTGCAGATGTGTTTGACCGAGAGATTGTCCGAGAAAACGACATGCAGCTGGATAGGTTGAAGCGTAAGGTTCAGGAGGTTTTCTTCTCTGCTATTGGACCAATTATGAGACAGGATTTCGTAAAAGTGGCAAATCTCTTGGCCATCTGGAATGATTTTGTGAGGCAGGAGGCGGATTGGGAGAGCACCTTCGCCAAATGTGTTGAGGACTTAGATGGACTTGAATTCAAGATTAGCATGCTACCGCCAGTCACGATGGAGGAAGTCGTCACAGTTGTGTCCAGGTTCATCGAGCACAATGCTGCCCAAGAAGATAGGGACGCCTCTCCTTGAAGATAGCTCCAACTGCCACTTCACTGCCTGTTACTGCTCGTTTACTGGTTGTCAACTGATGTTATTTTGGGCAACCCTAATTAGGGTTGAGTTGTAATAATCTTGGCCCTTTATTTCATTTTGAAGACTCTATTTAAACTGGTGATCTCTCACTTTCATTTGTGTGGAGACAGTGTATGAAATTGTTGCATGGAGACTATTTCCGATAATAAAAGCTCTTATGCATGATTTGCTTTGAATAACTTTTATTGTCAAGTAGTAAGCAAGGTTGCATATCTTCTTCTACCATAGATTAGAATTAGAATTAAGTTAAGTAGAATTCGCTTCAAATATTGGTTAAGTGAATGAGAGATTGATCGTATAGATTCAATGGTGAAGTATTGCTCATACTTTCTTCGAATGGATGATTTGCATTCGATGCGTAAAGTTAGCCTGAGCTTATAATTGTGGAAGCTTAACTTCGGTCTCATTCGAGGCTTGAACATAATAATCACACCCCCTTGAAGATTGCACCCACTTTGCGTAGTTGTCCTAGGGAGGCGAAACAAAGCGAGGTTATCCCTTTCACCGAATCTTTACTGTCTCTTAAATTCTTAGGCGTAAAATAGATCCCCTAAACCTTTATCCTTTTGCCTTTTTTTTGAGATCCACATTGAAAGTCCCCATTGAAGAAGCTTTTAATGATAAATCCGCCTAAGTCCCAAACTTGTGAAAATTTCTTTTACGTAAGTCCCTTTGTGTATTACCAGCAAATCACAACGCCCATTGAGCTTGTCCACACGTCAAGACCTGACAAAGAAACCTTGGAATTGCCGTATGATCTTCTCGCAATCTTAGCATACACGGTGGATTTTCAAGAGAGGATAGAGTGTCTTTGGACATTTTATTTTGTGTGTTCGGTGAATGATAAAACGTACACCAACAGGTTCTCACAGAAAGAAGGCATTGACTACGAGGAGACTTTTGCTCCTACAGCCAAAATGAGTACCATACGGCTCATCCTTGCCTTAGCAGCCCAGTTTGGTCGGAAAGTCCATCAGATGGACGTCAAGAGTGCTTTCCTCAACAGTGAGTTGAAGGAAGAGGTCTACATGATGCAGCCTCCAGGTTTCAAAGTTGCTGGTCAAGAACAGAAGGTGTGCAGATTGGTCAAAGCACACTATAGCTTGAAGCAGGCTCCTCGGGCTTGGTACATCAAGATTGATAAGTACCTCACAGAACATGGCTTTCAGAGGAGTCCATCTGACTCTAACCTGTATGTCAAACAGATTGGTGGTGATATACTGATTGTTGTTTCTATGTGGATAACTTGATCATTACTAGCAGTTCGGCACATTTGATCGATGAGATCAAACAGGCTTTGTGCAACACATTTGACATGACAGATTTGGGACTCTTGCATTACTGTTTAGGTGTTGAGGTTTGGCAGACCGAGAGCAGCATCTTCATCTCCCAGTCCAAGTATGCTCGAAGTCTTCTGGATAAGTTCCAAATGCAGGATTGCAAACTTGCCTCCACACCCATGGAAAAAGGGCTTAAGTTGTCAACTAAGTCAGACTCACCTATGGTAGATGAATCATTGTTCAGGCAACTAGTGGGCAGCCTCATCTATCTCACTGCCACTAGACCTGACCTCAGTTTTGCAGTGAGCTACATATCATGCTTCATGACAGCCCCTAAGGCTGATCATTGGGTAGCAGCGAAGCGTGTGCTGCGTTATGTGAAAGGCACTTCTGACTATAGACTCTTGTACACTTGGAGTCACGATCCTCAACTCAGTGGATTCATAGGCTCAGATTGGGCAGGTTTAGTTGCTAACAAGAAATCAACATCTGGGTATGTGTTCAGTTTGGGATCCGGTGCAGTCACATGGACTAGTAAGAAGCAACAGGCAGTGGCTCTCTCCTCGACAGAAGCAAAGTATCGAGGAGCAGTAAAAGCAGCATGTGAGGCAGTTTGGCTTCCTCGGATGCTTGCGGATATGCAAATATCTCAAGCAAGTCCAGCTCCCTTGTTCTGTGATAATCAGGGGGTTCTCAAACTTGCCAAGAATTCGGTCTTCCATGAAAGAACCAAGCATGTGGAAACTCATTGTCATTTCATTCGGAAGTTGGTTGAAGACGGATTAGTTTAGTTGCTGTATGTTCCGACAGAGGAGCAGACAGCAGACATTCTCACCAAGTCGCTCAGTCCAAATAAGTTTGTCAAATTTAGGGGGCATCTTGGTGTAGTTGATAGATTGAGCATTAAGGGAGGGTATTAAAATAATATTTATTATTTATTTACTAATGCTCAATATTGTAAATTATTGTAAATTAGTGATAAGATCATCTCTGATCTTATCTAGAGTTTCTTTTTAGAATCTTCCTATTTTTGTAAATTCTATAAAGTTATAAACTATTTATTGAGCACAATGCTCTTGTTAATATCATAAAATATTTTACCAATTACTTGCGTAATAACTAATGGGCCCCACATACAACAAAAACTATAGGGGAGGTTTAGAGCTAGACATGCGTCATCACAGTGTTTCTCCTTGACAACAAAGGAATTAACAGACTTTGAGATCGAACCATGTTCCAAAATTATAACTATATGCATCACGTCGATTGCACACCTCAGCTAAACCACTCATTCAGTTAGGCGGTTGTAAAAGCATCGTCATGAGGAAGCATGTCAAGCCTTCCAAGCAACTTTCCATTTCCTTGTTACCTTCATCAAGCCGGAGGAGCGACACCTATATATTTGGAAGATCTGTCTTGTTTTTAGGAGACACTTTTTGAAAAAATTTGAGACGCTTTAAGGAGCAATTGTAATAGTTTTCTAGTATTTTCAGTAGGAAATAATAGGGTTTTTGTTTTCATCGAACCTTTACAAGTGCCCCTCGCAAGAAGGATTGAATATTTTGAACTACGCCCTTGCGGCCTTTGTAATTTTTTCTCCCCCAGGATGTGGTGTTCTATGTTTATATGGTGAAATCGATTATTTCCTGTTGTGTTTGATTTCTACTTTTGTAGTACTTAAATTCATGCTTATGTCACAAAATTCGAATCATGCTTGTGCTCTTTAATATTTTTGTAAATATTTTATAAGGTTACATTACATTATGCATTATTGGATATGAACCAAATTTACATTCTAGCATGTCACCTTACAGTAATTTCGGTTAGTTTTATTTCTGTATTTTCCTCTTCCCTTTTCTCCTCCAAATATGAAGAGCCAGCTTCTAAAATCCCAAAGATCATTCCACAAACCGCGATTCAGTCCCACATCTGTGAAACTTCCCATAGGAGGCTGTTATCTAGAATGTCAATTTTGGAGGTCAACACCTAACATGGGGGGGACTACAATAGGCATTTGAATCAAAAAAATTAAAACGAAAGGGATTATAGAATGGACCTTACAATTCATTTCATGTAATAGCCAATAGCAAGGTGAATGGCTGAAGTAAGTCACATCACATGGATCACTGAAATATTCTCATTTGTGAAATTTTGAGAATAGAGACCCAACTCTGGATTATTCTGAAAATTTTGGAGAGAATGGGTCAATAATCAACATTGTTAGGTTTCTATCTTGATTAATACTTGTTTGACTCATGAGTGAGATATGAAATGAATTGATTTAAATAAATTACTAATACAACAAGCCCTAATTAAATGTCTGTGAAAATAGATAGGACAAGTTTTAAAGGGAGCCTAGAGAAAGTGTGGTGAAACACAAATGGAGCATTCATTACATTATTGATTAAGTTTTGGTAGAATGTGAATGGATTCAAAGTGATTACATATGCATTAATCTTTAATCAATCTTAGATAACATAAAGGACCCAATCTTATTCATATCCCTAAATTGTTTAGTGACAATTGCCAAGCAATTGACAAATAAGTGCAACCAAACATACATTCAATTAAAGGACCACAAAAATCATGAAATACACGTGAAGACCTTTAGGGAGATAACCAAGTACACACATAGATGTCACTATTACATTAAAACCTTTGAGAAGATCATAACTATATGCATGCAAACACCCATGATGAATTTACAATGACCCTACACCAAATGATACCTCTACTAGTGAGTGAACTAGATAACATGAACATACTTCATTTCTAACCATAAAACATGCATGATACTAAGTTGTTTCAAGCACTAATTGGACTAAAAAGGGAATAACCCATATATTGATGATTGTGACACTAGGAAAGAAAACCATGAGAATAATGCGAGTTATTAAATAAACAATACAAATTCAAATAGAATATCAAAATTAAAATCCAAAGGGTCCAAAGGGAAAAAGTTTTGGGATATTAACACAACCCACAAAAAGAAACCTAAATGAAAAAAGGGGTGTTGATAATCTGTTGGCATAACAACTAACACCTCTGGAGTATAAGTTGGTACGGACAGCTATGCACACTACGCAATGAGTGCTCTTCAAATTAGGAGGGGAAGCTCCCTCGTTGTGCGGACAAAATGCATTGAAAAGTAAACTAAATTATTTCCTATCTGTTTGTCTCAGCTGTAAGATGCACAAGGTTAAGAAAACCACAAACGTTGCAGCTAAGGATTTTCTAGTTTTGCAGACCAGTAACTACAACTAAAACTCAAGCTTTAAATCTATCCAGTCTCCTCAAGTAAACAAAGCATGAGGAAATGAAGCAGGAATGTTCCTATACAATAAACCAAGTACAGATTCACAACATGAGGGCAAGGTGGCACAACTATTTGCTGGTCTGAACAGGTTTATTATCACACACATCACACGATAAGCTTTAAGTACAGATTCTCAACGTGAAGGCAAGGTGGGCACAACTATTTGCTCAATCTGAATAGGCTTGTTGAAAACAAAACACAAAGGATAGCCAACTAGGATAGTAAATTGCATAGACGAAACACGCGTACAATTTACGATCGAACTAGCCACTATAACTAACTAAGATAAGCATTCACCATAATAACAGCATGAAACCCAAGTGGCATAACAATTCATCATTATCACAAATACTCACGAACAGATACAGAATAAGCAATATTACAGGCAAGGTAGGCACATCATATATTACTCTCTCGTGCAAAAGTTATGTACAAATGAGCAAAGCTCTTATTTATAGACATCAAAGGTATAGGGAACCCTAAAATCACCTTGAGTGAACTACAATCTTGCAATGCATGCAAGATTTTATTGCTAAACCCTAACAAAGCAAGCTATGCAGTTAACTGGAAAGCTACCATCACTTAACCGGTACATCTAATCTAAATGGACCATGTGCAAGCATGCACATCCTTATTGAAAGCAAGTTAACCGGAACACTACCCTCAGTTAACTGAAAACCCTAAACCTAACTCCTGCGAAGATAATTCCAAGGAGGAGATATGCATGTATGAAATCAGCAAGAGAACTCAAGACTAAAAGTCGAGTTAACTGCTGTTCCTGACTCTATCCTCGAAACTAACTGCAGTACCTGACTGACAGATTACTCCAAGTCATCTCTGTCCAACACCTCGACCAAGAATTCATCAATCACACTATCCTCTGGCACCTTGACGCTATCCAAAACGATAATCTGCCTCTTCAATTCCTTGTCACCATCCTTGATTGTATGCATGCATTCTCTGATATCCCCAACCACCTTCTTGAAACTAGCTGAAATCATTGAAATATTTTCCAGTTTAGACACCACAGGATCTCCTTCAAGATCATCACGAATCAACTTCTCAAACTCAGCTTGCACTATATCAAGCTTAACATACGTGCCATCCTCAAGAAGATAATGACACGGGATCTGAACGATAAAGCCACTGATGAGTGCAAGAACTCCAACAACGTTATCTCTGAGTGTATACAACCTGGTAGAGATCTTTTTGCATGTCTCCATTCTGAAAAGATGTTGTTCTTTCCAAGAGAAGACCTACTCTCTATCTTCATCAATCTCCAGAGCATCATATGCAACAGACAACTGAGATATGAGAACTCGATCCTTGGCTAAGCCCTCTACAACTGAAATCTCGAGCAATTGGATCCCTTGGCGAAGTTTATGCACATCACTTCTTACCTGATATAAATCCGCAAGAAGATGCCGACTTGTAACAACAAGGCTTTCAACCCAGTTGTCTTCCATGATTGACTAACTGATCCAACTTTTGTTGTTCTACAGATGTATTCTGTGAAAGAACAGGTGCTCTACTTGGATTTCCATGAACAAGATCAGAGATATACTGTCGAAGTTGATTTTTCTCAGCTTTAAGAAGTGCTTTATCTTCTCCGTCTTTTGTGATGCATTCTTCAAGATTATTAGTGACAATCTTAAGAAGGCTCACATCTGTTTCTCGAGTGGTCCTGCCAAGATTCGCTTTGGTGAAGGTGAAATTATTGACTTCAACCTCATCCAGGTTCTTACCCTCTGGAGGAGTAGCAACCTCTATGACAATCTCTGACTCTGGAGTCTTCTCGATATGCACCTACTTTTTGATTTTCTTGTTCGACCTCTTCTGATAAGGTTCACCGAACTCGGATAAATCAAGATTATATGAAGACTCTCGCCTCTGTCTCCCCAAAGATCTCTCGAGCCAACAAGACTGAACAATATTATCAATTCAAGGAGAGAGTGTCCCTAATGTATCAACTTGTGGTGGGTCGGTTCTCTCTGATTCTACTCGAACTGGTATCTCAGGCTCTGAATCTATATCAATAGGATGTACACGTGGTGAACTAGGAGGTGAAATACGTGGCTCAGCCCGAATGACTGTCTCCACTGGAATCTCAAGCGCGCTCTCTACTTGCTTCTGCTTCCGTTTTCCAATAGTCCTCCCCCTCGTGTTTCCACTGAGTCTAACCCCTTCAGGTGGCTTCAGGATAACCTTGACCCAAGGCCTTGACCTCGAAGTAGAAGGTAATGAAGGAAAACCCACTGGCGGCTCTATAAGCGGAATTGACTTTCGCCTTCGTTTACTCTCCAAGAACTGCTTGCTGGTCTTGATAACTAATCTAGACACATCTTCAATAGAAGTATTCTCCTTAGCATACCAATCTAGTGAGCGAACTGGCTGCCGAGCAACTTGATCCTTGACATATGAATTGAGCAGAACTTCTTCGTCATCATCTGATAAACCGTCAACATCCTCTAATAGGTAGTCAGAGAGCTGAGTAATAGTGAGTCTGCAGTAGTGATGATGACGAACCTCGAACCCATCCTCGCAATTAGCCCAAAAGTCTTCAAGTGTTGGCTTATGTGCAATCCCCCACTCCAACCTGGCTGCATATTGACCCAAAGGATTATAGGAACGCCTCTCAATGTGAGACTTGAGTTTGAATTTCTCCATCTCGGTTGACATATACTTGGCATCTGCTACAGTTCTGCATGTGAAAATACCCAATCCGAAAGGAAAGGAAACAACAGACTTATGGCGACTGCGAAGAAAAGAGTGAATGTGTTGAACTTGTTTGAGAAACTCAATGAAAAGAATCTTGTCTAACGGGTACCTCGGTAACATTAGAGGCTCTCTGACGTATCCATAAACCTGGATGTATGTAAAAGTAGGGAATTGGATAAACCAATCCGCCCAAGTCTCCATTGCTGATTTTGCCTCTGCAGAAATCCGAATGTGCATTTCATTGTCGAGATCTCTGACTGTCTTCATGAAAAAGTGATCATTCACTACTCGGAAATCCTGTTCAACTTTAGAAAACTCCAACTGAGAGTAGTACTCATTAACACGTTGAACACCAAGAGTCCCGTTAGTCTTCAGGTGCCTATAACTGCCTTGAGATGCAACTAAGTAGACCAAGTGAGACACCATGTGAAACTCATGAAACTTGAGAAATCCAGTAATCTGCTGATGTAGGTAATCACTGATCAACATGGCCCAATCGAAATGTTTTGTGACATCAAGGATCCTCGAAATGATGTAAAACATCCATGGTCGGAAAGTACTAGCATCCTCCTGACCTGTAACCCGATTGAGTAGAGTTATCAAAACAGCAACCTCGTCCTTAAATTCACCATGACCAACCTTTTTAGGCATGTTAGTCTTTTGAATCTTCAACCATCTCTGAGCAACCTTTCTTTGAGAACATTCTTGATCTTCATTCCATATCTTCTCACAAGCCTCAATAATCACAATGAAATTGCCTGAACGAGGAGGAATAGTAAAGCATTTCTCTACGTCCTTTGGCTTAAGACTGCAGATGACTCTCCCATCAGCTGCTCTGATTTGTCATGTAGACGAGTCGTAATGCTTGATTCAAGCAAGAACAAACTCGAGATCAAAAGTGGTGACGGGAATAGACGCTGCTGCCAGCAACCTGGAACGTTCAAGATTCTTCAATGTATTGCTGCTAACGCCCTCCAAAGCATTCAGATTGACCACCGGATAGACATGACCTAAGTCTGTATCAGTGGTTTTCACAAAGTCATGCATAAGAACCGATTTGGTCTTATAATCTATGAGATTGAACTGCATTTTGAAAATGAGGACTTTTGACTGTGAAGTTGGGTATGTTCGGACAACTTTCCAAAAAAGCTAGGAAATTTTGGACAAGGCTAAAAATAGCTTATGGCGGGAAAATTTTCTAGAATTTTTTTGAAACGTGGGTGTTGTGCAGAATCAAATTCTAAGACAACCCAGATCAATAAAAATTCGAAAAATTGAGTTTTAGAAAGGCATGCAGAGGTTTTTCAGTCAAGAAAAGTACTAGTTTTATAGCTCGTTCATGGCAATTTTCCCCAAGAAAATCTGGAACATGAGTTTTATGCAGAATGGAAATCTAAGGCAACCCAGATAGCTCGATTTTGAAAAAGAAGTGATTCTGAGCCACATGCAAAAAAATTATCGGAAAAAAGCACAGAGCTTTCGAATAAAAGCTACGGGGCAATTTTCTTAGGAAAATCTAAGACATGGGTTTTGATGCTGATGCTGAAGTAAGCGAACCCAGATGATCAAACACTAAAATGTTTTCCATTTTCTTTGACATGCGAAGAATACCTAAGACGAGAATAGAAGAATTTAGACAGAAGATAGAAGTTTGTTTTTGTTTATTCAGCTTCTGTAGAAAATTGCCTATGCTTGACTGGAATTTAATGAAACCTACATGCAAATGAAAAATGAAGTCTGGAATATTCCAGGGTTACCCGGGGACGCGTCCCCCCCCCAAAATCACCCGTCCCGGTTCCGGGGACGTCCCGGGTACCAGGGGACGGCTAGGGGACGGGGGGGGACCGTCCCCCTTTTTTGCAAAAAACTGGGAAACGTCCCCGGGACGAGGGGACGGCTTCAGCCAAAATAGGGATGGCTGACAGTCCCGGGGACGGCAGGGGGACGGCTGAGCCGTCCCTCGACTGTCCCGGGGACGGCCGGCCGTCCCCCGCGTTTTTAAGCACCCAAACACAAGAAAAAAAGCAAAAAATTTAAAAATAAAGCCCTGCCTATGTGGCATGCGTGGGCCCCACCATGTTTTGCTCTCTTATGAATGAAAGGAGGCCTCTAAAAGTTCATTATTTTCATTTTGTTTGTGTAGGGAGCCAAGGGTTTGAGAAGAAAAAAAATTGCAGCCATTGAAGGAGAAGGAGCAGCTGTTTGAAGGAGGAGAGGAGGTTGAAAGAGTGTTGTTGGGAGTGCAAATCCATCAAAAAGGTATGCATTTTCTTTCTCCATTCTTTTTTTTTCATTTTTTTTGCAAAATATGAAGTATGCATAGTCTGATTTTTTTTATTTTTTTCATTTTCAGTCAACACTTGCATTCTAAAAACAAAAAACATGAGCAACAGTGAGGGTGGGAGTGATAGTGAAGTTGAAATGCAAGTTAGAAGGCAAACTAGAGAGCAAATAACCCCTACCCAACACCATCATTCATCAACCAATTCCAAAACTATGAAGGACTATGCAAAACACCCAATAGACAAAAAAAACCATTCCTTCAATTTGTGACAGCCATGGGTGAAAGACAAAAAAATTCAGGGGGGAGTAAGGTTTGGTTGTGCCATGTTTGTGAAAAGGAGTTTAGGGGCAGCTACACTAGAGTTAGGTCTCATTTTTTGGGTGAGGTGGGCCATGGAGTTAGAACATGTCCTGCATTGACAGATGCACTATTTATAGAGTGCCAAACAATTCAAATGGAGTGTGAAGGTGGGGTTCAAACTGGGTCTCCTTCTTTCCCAAGTTCACAATCGTCTATGCCTACTCCTACTCCTAGTCCTTCCACAGTTGGTAGTACTGTTATCTTAAGAGGAAAGAGGAAGGTGATTGGTGGTGATAAGGGAGCCTCAGTTGAGTCCATGTTTCAAAACCAAGCACGAGAAACCTGTGAATCCTCCATTGCCAAATTCTTTTTTGCCCATGCCATTCCATTTCATGTGGCCCGTTCCTCTTATTTCAAACAAATGGTGAAAGACTTAGTCGCTGTTGGTCCTTCATTTGTACCCCCTGGAGATCATAAGCTACGCACCACCCTCCTAGACAAAGAGTACTCCAAAGTTAATGTGTTAATGGAGGAGATGAGGCAAACATGGATGAGGACGGGGTGCTCTATAGTGATGGATGGGTGGACTGATTGTAGACGTCGGCCACTCATCAATGTCATAGTCACATGCCCTGCTGGTTCTTATTTTCTTAGAGCCGT
The DNA here is from genome assembly GCA_007258455.2 of Sequoia sempervirens. Taxonomy (NCBI): domain Eukaryota; kingdom Viridiplantae; phylum Streptophyta; class Pinopsida; order Cupressales; family Cupressaceae; genus Sequoia; species Sequoia sempervirens. The sequence goes on from VDFB02271358.1 coordinate 1,221,272,078, forward strand.
AGATTGTTCAGGGAAACGTAAGGATGCTGACTTCCAATTTTCCATTTTGAGAGATGCCATAGAGGAGGTTGGGGCTGCAAATGTGGTGCAGGTGATCACCGATTCAGCACGTGTGTGCAAATCGGCTGGGTTGATGGTGGAGGGTACTTACAAGCACATATTTTGGACCCCATGTTGTGTTCATGCATTGAACAATGCATTGAAAGACATAGGGAAGATGGATTGGGTGAAGAAAACGGTGGCAGAAGCTAGAGAAATTCAGATGTTCATTTGCAACCACCACACCTCACTTGCTCTTTTCAGGACATTTTCAAAGGAGTTTCTCAAACCTGTTGATACAAGGTATGCCATTTACTTCAGTTTGTTTCACTTTCAATTAGTATTCATAATCTGATTTTGTTTTAAATTTTTATTTTTTAATGAATCATTGAATTAATGAATGTAGATATGCCACATACTTCATCCTGTTGGAGAGGATGCTTGAGGTGCATGAGCCTCTACAACTGATGATGGTCAATGCTGAGTGGACTAGATGGCCTAATGCAAGTTCCACTCAAGGAAAGGGCATCAAACAAAAGATCCTCGATGATGATTGGTGGGCCAATGTGAGGTAAGACATATTAGATGGCTGATTTTCATATTAAATTTCTGATTTTAATATTTTAATTTTATTGTCCAATGTTCCAACTTTTGAAGTTTCTAACATGTCAAATAACTTGTCAACTAATTATTTTGAACTTTTTGTTTGCATTTTGCAGATATATTTGCTCCTTTATCTCGCCCATTGTAGATGTCATTAGATATGCTGATACAGACTCTCCTAGTCTTGGAGAGATATATGAGACATTTGACACTATGCTTGGGAAGATCAGGCAAGTTATTTTGGCAAAGGACCCCACTTTGGATTTATATGAGCAACACATTAGGCCCATTGTGACGCGGAGGTGGGAATACAATGAACACCCCGCTTCATATGGCTGCCTTTGCTCTAAATCCAAAATGGTATGCACCAAGGGATGGTAGGGTGCCTCCATGTGATGATGCCTGAGGTTTTAGATGGGTTCACACGGGCCATTGAAAAGATTTATCCAGCCGAGCAAGCTTCAATACTTCGGTCACAATTTCTAGACTTTGCTAATCTTAATGGCCCAAACTTGAGCAAACCACAGGCGAGGTTGGATAGAGCTATATTAGCTCAAGGGAACCCTATTGGATGGTGGACCTATCATGGGAGAGATACACCGCAGTTGAAGATACTTGCCACTCGCCTTCTTGCACAGGTTGCTAGTTCCTCTACTGCAGAGAGGAATTGGTCCACATATAGCTTTATCCACTCTGTCAAGAGGAATAGACTTACCTCTAGACGAGCAGAGAAGCTAGTGGCCGTTCATAGTGCTCTTCGGCTTCAGGATCGACAGACTCCAACTCTACAGTGGGATATTGATCCCGAGGACGCGGCTCGGGTAGATGAGGAGGAGACAGTTGAGGGCTTGGTTGGGGTCCCATTGGCTGAGGAGGAGCATTACAGTGGCAGTGACTCAGAGGATGACTTTGATTTTGATGCAGTTATGAGAGATGATTAGGGGCAGCAGTGCTCTTTGTTTATTTTGTAAATTTGTATTCATTGTTGAGTTTGACATATGATATTGTATTTTGATTTTCATAGTAAACTAAAACTTTAAAACTATATGGCAGCAATGTAGCCTTTGGGCATTTTGATATAAGTTTATAAATTATAACTTGGAGGTTGTTTCATGATTTGTGTATGTTAATTTTGAATGCGTATTGAGTATTGGCATAATGTTGAACACAAATGTTATATGTTAATGTTCTATAATGTGTATTATGCATGCCTTATTCATGTTATCTATTGAATATTTAAAATTTCCCTATATTTTTATATAGCCATCCCCTGCCGTCCCTAATTTTGGCCTCAAAAATCGGAAACTTGGGGACTCGTCCCGCCGTCCCCTGCCGTCCCCGTCCCGGAAACTTGGGGTAACCTTGGAATATTCTTCTTCTGAACAAACTGGATCCATTGCTACTGAAAACTGACACTTGTAGCACCTTCAAAGCTTTGTTTGCTCAAGAAAAATGAATTTCTCTTGGCTTGGGATGAAGAATAATGGATGTCTAAGTCTGAATAAATAAGCTTTCTCACCAA
>VDFB02271358.1:1221274341-1221307918 GCA_007258455.2 Sequoia sempervirens
TCAAGTGATCTTTACTATGGTTTATTTATTAAGTGCAGGCTGAGTCAAGTAAGGTAGTGACAAGTGGGACCAAGGGTAGAATGGTGGATCCAAGTTCGGAAGGGTCTTTTATGTCTGAAGCAAAAAGGATCAATATGGACATCAAGAGTAAGATCCCAAAGAGCAAGATTACTTCCATCTGGTTAGAAGTGACTGACACAAATGTTGGACTATGGGACTATGAGGAGTTCAAGGCTAGAATGGCAACACAAAACCTTCCTTTACTGGCTAGAAGAACATTGGAATCAGGATTGGTGCATGTGGCTAGATTCCCTCCCACAATGCAATGTTATGAATTGGTTCTTGAGTGTGCTAGGCACTACGATAAGGGTACACAGAGGATAGTTGGCCCTCAAGGGAGAATTGTAGCTAATTTGAATCTTGTGTCCATAGCCCAAACCTTTGACATGCTAGAAAGATCTCATGTGGTGGATTTTGATATGGATATGGCAAGGAAATTCTATGAGGAGGATACTATCAAGTTTCAACAGGTTATCAATTCTTGGTTCGAGAAGCCCAAGTCTCACTATTCCAAGTTTCCCAAATAGCTATTCAGAGTAAAGTTCAAGAAGGAATATTATGATGCTATCACCCTTCTTAGTAGAGTGGTAGGATTGAAGAGTGTCGGTGTGTTTGAGGGCTGGATGTTTCAGGTCATTGCAAGGATGGAGCAGAATACTAATTATCATTGGGCAGGTGTTATAAGTGCTACGATTCATGAGAAATTGTGTAATTTCCTACAAACCAAGACCTTCACAATGACTTCCTACTTGGTCTATGCGCTTGCAAGGTTCCATCCATATAAGGGGCTAAGTACCAGAGCCATCTTCGGGTAGGATGTGATCTATGAGGTTTATCCACAGTTGCATTTGGGTAACTCGAGCTATAGAAGGGTGAATGATGCATTCACCATGTACATCACTAGGTTCCTCTAAGGTGCAGAGCATGTGAGGATTTCTGATCAGGCCAAGGAGCTAATCAAGAGATATGGGGCTTGGTTCATACAGTTTCCCACCTTCTCGTACATAAGGATTGATGGTTGTCAAAGGGCTCCATATCAATTTCCAAGGTATCCCACTAATCATATCATACTCCTGGTGGTCACAAGACAAATATGTGACTTTGATGCCATTGTGAAGAAAGATAAACATAAGACTGGATTTGGTGGGGACTTCCCTTTGAGGATAGGCACTGGAGAGGCATGCCCCTCCATTAACTCAGCTCAAGCTTCAAAAGAGGAGATGAGTACTCTTGGGTTATCCTTCCACTCCAAGAGGCCCAGGTTTGACAGAACTAGTGAAGCACAAAAGAAAGCCAGTAGAGAGTATAGCCACAAGGATGATTTGGAAGACTATTGGGCTAACTACAATGATGAGTGTGAGATAAGAAAGAAGTTTCCCTGGCTACCAGTAGATTCAGTCCGATTATATAATGTGAAGGCAGTTCTAGATCAGGTTGAAGATGATGGAGATTTGATTCAGGGCCATGGTTATGAGGCAGTAAAGGACAGACCAATTGGTGAAATAGATTGGTTGGAAGAAGAAAAAATAGAGTTAGAGTAGTTAATGAATCCAACCATTAAGTATACAAAGTTGTGGTTGAAGCATAAGATGCAGGAATTGGAGAATGAAGGTGTGCAATGCACCTACGATCTAATGGGAGACTTAGAGTCTCATTCTACTTCTGAGGAGTCAGCTGAGCAGGATCCCAAGGGTAAGGGCAAGGTGAGCTCTCCTTTTAAAATGAATATTAAAGATGTTCAAATGGAGGAAGCTCAGGAAATAGAAAAACAAAGAAAACCTATTGCCAAGAAAAGGAGGCACACTTCAAAGGCTAAGAAGCTTGGAAAAGAGGAAGCTGAAAAGAAAGATCCCGAGGTTAGTGCTTTTGTGCCCAAGAGAAGAAGAATTGTAAGACTGTCACAAAAGGAAAAGGTAAGCTCCAAGGCTGGAGAAGAAGTTAACCCACCTATGGTAAATGTGGAGAGCTCAGGAGAAAGGACACAAGTATATACAAGGAGGTCAAGAAATCCTTCTCCTAAGGATAGTGTGCCAAAGAGGGATCCTCCTCTGGTTACTCCTCATGCAGAACAACATGATGATATCCCTTCTTCCCATGAAGCTCACGAGGAACCAGGTGAATCCAAGGAAGCTGAGAATTGCCCAGATACAGAAGGAGAATAATTTCAAGAGGGAGAGATATTTGGTGCTGAGGTTGAAATGGAGAGGGTGTTGTAGTCTCCCTTTGTTACATATGATGATTCACCTGCTAGAAGTGAGGAGGATAGACCCCCTCTGAGAGAAGAAATTCCAATTAGGACTCCATCACCTGTGCATAGAGAAGAGCATACTGGAGAAAAAGAAGATAAGGCCGAGGAGATTCCTGAGAAAAAAAATTTGAATGAGGATGCACCTAGAGATTAGTCAGATGAGGTTGGGAAGAGTAAAATGCAAATAGAATCCACTGTTCCAGGTTGGCTAGATAAGGAGTTAAAGAGAAAATAGATCATTTTGGATGACACCCCTCCCAATTGGGATGAGCTATTGGTGAACATAGGAAAGGGTAATGGAAAGAAGAAGGCCAAGGTTATTTCCAAGATTGAAAGAGATGAAACAAATAATCGGGTGATCCACATTGCTACTCCAACCCCTAATAAGAGCAGGGATGATGTAACTGGCAGTGATTATAATGTGCAAACCATCAACCTAGGGCCTACTTCCATGGAGCAGGATATTGAAGAATATGAAGGCTCTAGTGCAGTAATCTTGGGTAGGTTGAGGAAAGAAGTGTAGACTAAGCAAGAGCTGAAGAAGGAGAATGAGAAATTAAAGAAGTACTTGCAGGACTTGATGACGCCCTTGCAATCTATTAGCTCTTCATCCTTTGCTACGAGTTTCTTGCCATAAGAAACCATAACTGAGCTGGAAAGAATGAAGGCCACTACTCTTGCCACAATGAACTGGTTACAGGGGGTGCAAACTAAGGGAGATAATGCTATCAAGGACATCCTTTCAACTGGAGGAGATGCATTGAGGTCAATAAATTGGTTGAAAGATGTGTTGGCTCAAGATAAAGATGATGTAGATCTCCTGTTGCAGAAAACCAAGACCATCATGGAATACACTGAGGATAAGTTGGTGAGTGATGGAATTCTCCCTTCCTCTAGAGCTGCAAAACCTTGGGAATGGTTTGAAGCTCCGCAAATAAGGAAAAAGGCTCTGAAGAAGATATATAAGCAGAGGAGGAAAATTGAGGATACCCTGACTGATATCTATGATAGATGCATTTCTTTCTTTGAGGTGATGATAGGGAGAAAGAAGTTTGCACCAAAGTATTTGAACTTAGAATAGTTGAGAAAATGGTGGTGAGATGTATATTCTCCAATCCATGAAGATCCAACTACTGAACATCAGTTGGATGATGCAACCACTTATATTGCAGTTATTGAGAAATATCAATCTAGTAAGGTTGAGTGGGATAAGTCGGTGGAGCAGTCAAGGGAAAATATTAAATCCATTGATAAGAGAATTAAGGTTTTACCTCTTCCACCTATAGCCGACTTGGACAAAGTACTTTTGATGGTGCATGATAGGGTGGAGCGAAATAAAGACAAAAGGGAAATTAGTTAATGCAGGGTTACATCAGAATTTGTGCTTCCCTATTATTTTGCATGCATTGGTCCGAACTATATTGGAGATACTAGGCCGACCTAGATGGAGTTCATGCATTTAATGCATATTCTATCTTATTTTGAATTCCTCTTGGCTGACTTGTTTTATGGCCATTTATTATTATTGTTAATTCTAATTAGGCTGACATGCCTTGGGGGGTTTCTATTAATATGGCATTCTACCTCATTTGTAAGGGCTAGATAGATATTTTTTCTTGGAGCGAATTAAGCAATATAGAAAGAGCTAGAGTTAGGAGTTAGTTTTGTTTTCAAGCAAGCAAGTGTTGTAACAGAATACTGGAATTGTTACTACTTTGGGTAATTTAATGCAAGTGAAGACATTGTGATTTGGTGCCTTTCTTGTGTTGAATTTTATCTGGCATGGTTCTTGTGATTCTATCTTTGGAATTGCTTAGGTTATTTGATAAATGTGTTAGGTTTAATGTTAGATAAATTGATACTATTTATGATTTAGTACTTGAAGTATTGCAGCAATCTCTGGTCCATACTTTTCACAACCAACTAATTGTTAGTTGCTTTGCAAAGTTAGCCTGGACTTTTATATTCATTAAGCTTAGTTCAATTGTGAAGGTTTATTCATTTTTATTGCAATAGGGTTGTTTTGAATGACTGTTCATGATCTGAAAATCTTTAATGCCTTAGAAGATTGCACTATTCGTATAAGATTGCAGATCCATCTAGGTCAAGTAGAGATTAGTTTTTGAGGGATTGGTCCATTTCAAGTGTTTGTCATTTGCATTTTTAATCTTAGGAGTTCCCCCTAAACCCTTATCTTTTGTTATTTCTTTTATCATTTTAGTTAGATTTAGGATTGAAGTATCATCATATTGCTAGATCTGATAAATTAAAGATTCAATATTTGCTTGTAGTAAGGTCCCTTTGTGATTACCATCATTTTCACATTTATCTTTGAGTTGTTTATGCATTTTCAAGACCTGACATTAGAGACCTTGGGGTTATCTCTTGAGGCTTTTTGATAGAGATTTACCTTTCAAGAGAGATATGATACTTGTATCTTGTCTGAGTTTTTGTTGTGCAGAAAACATCATCAATAGGGAATACATTGGCATTATCAATTTGGAGATCTTGGACTATATCTTATGTTTCATTGCATGATCTTCTTACTACTTGTGATGTGTCTCCTTCTTGGTGGTTTCATTGGGTTTGATGTCCTCCAAGAGTGTGAACTTTCTTGGCATACAACTTTCCTCTTAATGGTGATGCTACATATTGCATTCCCTAAGTTGTGAATCTTTTATCCTAGACTTTTCCTTTCTTGGATACATTAGGCACAATGTTCTCTAATATAATACCTTACATTAACTAAGCAAAACCCTTTGAACATGTCTTATCCTACCTATATTTTTGTTCATAATTTTTTAGCATAACACAACTTTCTAGGCCTTATGAAGCTTGAAGTTCATATTGTGTGGTGCCTTCTTAAATTTATCAAAGGTATAACTTTGGTATGTTTGGGAGCCTAATAAGATTATCTCATTTTCCACCCTTGGTGGCTCACCTAGTGGACAACAAATTTCACTAGCCCTTTTGAGCGTGCATTGTTGTTTACATAGTGGACATCGAGTTCCACTTGTCAACATTTTTGGACAACTAGTTGAGGCCTGATCCACATCACATTGGATAGTCAAGGCTTGATCCACCCATTTTCTTTATCTTTTTCTTTCTTTGAGTCTTTGACATTGTATGATTGAGTATCTTATCATTTCTGCATACATATATATGTTTAACATAGGCATGTCTCTCCCTATGCCTTCGTTGGTTTTTCCATGAGATCTTAGATCTTGGGGGTTGATCATCCTCCTTGATATTTGTTGTGTTATCCTTCCAACAATTGTACAATTAGACCTCTCTTGATTTTCTACTTTAGTGTGAGTTTGATGCAAGGTCATCCTCTCACTAAAGTGGGGGCTAAATGTAGTGTAGAAAAATCAATCCCTTTATATTTTCTCACTTGTTTGGTCCCTCTTAATTAAATGTAGTGTAGAAAAATCAATCCCTTTACATTTTTTGAAGAGGAAACCCAACAATAATTAATGCCTAAACATAACACTTACCTTGAGAAATGTGTGTTCTAGGAATAGGGACCTGGTACCCATTCACCCATGGGTGAATGGGTCCTCCCTAGACCTTTGGACCTAAATTTAAATTATGTTTTTGGAAATATTTTAACATTTCTAAATCCATAATTCAATGTCAGCTTGTGATATTTAAATTTTGGGAAATTAAGGATACATACTTATAAATACAAGGTCATTTCACTAAGTTTCACCTAGACTCTTTATGAGATTTCAAGAGCAATTTCACAAGAGAAAAATTGATGATCAAGAGCATTCAAGAGAAGATATATCAAAGATTTATTGGAGAAATCAAGATCTATTCATCATGCCAAAGTCTTCTTGCATCATGCATGTTTTTGGAGCTAACATTGTGATGTAGGTTTCAAGATCAAGCTAAAGCATTTCAAGCATTATTCAAGTGTCAAGATCCACATCCAATTCATCCATTTCATGTAAGTTTTAGGTCTCCTAAGATCTCCATTATCAAGGTTTCATTCAAGGGTTTATTGAGTGGTAACATAGCTCTGTTCATTCGTCATTCCTTCTTTCATGCATTATTTCACTTCCAGGTTTGATTACCAAAATGGGGTTTGACCAAGGCAAACCCCCATTCACCCAAAAAAAAAACATTTTTCTCTCTTGTTTTTGTGATTGTAGGTTTAGGTTGAAGAAGGCTTGAAGACCTTTTGAAGTGCAAGATTTAAAAATTTGTCAAATTTGTTAAATCATGGAATCTCACCTACAGATCTGATTTTTGAATTTCTAAAACTAAAACCTAGAAAAATTAGAATCTAAAGATTTACACTAGAGGCTCCCAAAATATTGTTGAAACCCTTGTACTTGGACCCATTCACCCATGGGTGAATGAGTCTCAGATCAGCTTCCAGAAAGCACTTTTGGTGACTAGTACACATGTTTTAGCTCTTATCAAATCTGCAATCTATTTTCTAGTTCTACAAATATTGAGTTTAATATTGTTGTTATTGTTGGTCTCCTATAGTGATCTAACAACTAAGCCCTTACAACTATGATTGAAAGATTAGACATCTAAACTGAATAGCCATTTCAATCATCATGAAGGTGCATTTAACTTGTCAACCCAGGGACATGAACTTGAAATGGGTTAGCACAGTATGTGAACTAAGGATCCAAAGTAGTCATATTCATTCTATAACTAAGAAAAACATAATGTTGAAGGTAAATTACTTAGAAAGAAATAACATAAGTGTTGAACATCAACCAACAACTATACTGAGCTGAAATGCATGACAAAAATGAAAATCTAAGAAAATAAACAAGAACCTACTCTATCTACTTTGGTTGCAGGAATAGTCACATAATGGGATTCTAGTGGTTGTAGGAACAATCAGTGCCAGATTCTTAACTAATTACTAAACAGAAAGTAATAACTAAACTAAACTAAACTAAAGAATGGAATGCTCACCAAGTGTGCCCCCTTGGATGAGTATCCTCTAAAACTAATGTAAACTCAGATGCACAAACTTATATCTTCATTTTATTCATTTGGAAACATGAGTACAATAGAGCAGTGTAACTGTATTATTGAAAACTAAGAATGCAAGTACATCATCAGATCATGCAACCTTTTGAGAAGGAGCATCTGAGTCTTATTTATAGGAAAAGAAGCTACTAACTAATCACCTAGCAAGGTAGTCAACTCCAATAGATTAGGAGGATGCCACTTTAGGGAAATCATGAAAAGTGGAGAGGCGGTTATGCATGCACAAAATATGGTTAGACATGCTTGCCTCAACGCAGATTTAGCACAATAGTAACATGTATATTCACTCAACAACAATAAAGACCATTTAAAAGGCGGTTACAACTCGATTTGCATGAGGAATCTCCCATCGTCGACCTCCATTGACCTTTGAATGATTCCCTTGTTGAACGTTATGGTGAAAAACCTACTAGTGGAATATTCTCAATTTAGTGACCTCTAATTATATCTGCATGGCAATATTAGTATGCGCAATAATCACATATCTATAACTATCTTAAAGAACATTCATTAATCCACGTGTATAATTAACATAGAGTCCATATAACATTTCAATGTCATTAAAGATTTGTAGAAATAAAATTAGGCCCAATGTCTATGGTTTTGAGGAAATATCAACATTCAAACATCAAGGTCCATGAAAACTTCAACAAATAGATCATAAATTCTACCAAAATTAAACCATAAACTAGACTCATCATCCCCCCAACCTAAGGTTTTGCTGCTCCTCCAGTAGGGGAAGGATTTTTATTCTGCCTAGTCAATGCCCTAAAATTTTCAACTGCCAATTGTCCTACATCAGTGTTTGTTGTGTGTGAATCAGGATCCCAATATAACCCTTGTTGTTTGTCCAATCTGTTCCATCTTTGTCTCTCTATATCAATATCATAGTGGTAAAACCTAAAATTTGGCATGGGCCACATCAGGATGGGAGGCTGAAAAGTCAATGGAAGCCAGAATCATCCCTTTTTCCTTCCAATCTATATACATTTGTCAATTCTTGTAAGTGTTGCAACATAGTTCTGTATAGAGTGGGACTCAAATTGTTTTAGCTCATCAGTTAGGTTGTTCAATCTTTGTGACAGGTATCTCTTCACAGTTTCCTCTTTTGTTGTTGCCACCACCTCATATTCACTGTAAACTGCTTCTATCCAAGGCATGATCCTATTACCATAGCTAGGTCTGAAAAGAATTCTATGCTAATCCTTGTAAATGTCCCTTGGGTTTCTTGATTCAGCCCTGATGGGCAGAGGGATGTTGGATTCCATTTGCCTATAAGTCTCGTATTACTATCCCCAACTAATCTCATTCTATACCTAGGACATAAATGTGCTTAATTAGACATCCACAACATACAACAGTGGATTCCAATCATGGTCTTGAGTCACAACATAATTGTGAAAATAGAATTCAGACAAAAAATTCTTCATCTCAAGGGAAGCAATCTGATAAGCATTGAAAAATTCAATTGGAGTCTCAATGGAAGGTTTCAAACCTAAGACAGTCCTTGCCAGCTTAAAAGAAAGATATTTCTCCTTCAAATGCAGAGCATAGACCCTTGGAGGGGTCCTGCATTCTAAAATCTATGGTACCAAGGTTGTCATATCGTCCACCTTCTTCTTTAAAGTAGCAATTTCTACATCCTTGTCTTCAATCTCCTCATCTCTCTTTTGAATTTCCTTCTTCAACCTGCCTTTCTCCTCCTTCCATTCTTCTTCCCTTCTTTTCATCTCTTTCCATAGATTCATAATTGTTGTGTGTACTATAAAATTAGGGGAGGTTATGTATTCCTACCAACATTTTTCCTGGTACTGATGCTTACTCTTCATATAGTACCAGCTGTAGGGATTCAGGTTGTTCAGTCAATTCTGATTGTAGGGGTACTGATTGTTCTCCCAATTCTAGCTGCAGAGCCTCTTGTTTCTATTCTTGCTCATGCTGCAAGAACTCTTGCTACAGGAACTCTTGATTTTCCTCATACCCTTGATTCTCAACTTGTTCTGCAATATCAGTAAGATTTTCCAGTGTTATGTTTGTTGCTTTCTCAAATATTTCTTCTTCCTCAACATTCACCTGCCCCATTGGAGCTTTTGTGTCCCCTTGTGATGTTTCTCTACACTCACGACTTTCCTATGGAGGCATATCAAAGGATGGCCTGGATGGTCTTGATTTTATGGGAGGGCTTTCACATTTTTCTTTGGCTACAAGATGAACAGTGTTATCCTTCTACTTCTTAGAGCTCGATACTTCTTTTTCTACTGGTTGCTTTTTAGCTTTTCCTTTTCTTATTTTTGCTTCTCTCTTTTGTACCCTAGTTCTCATCAGGATGCCAAGAGGAACATCATCATAAAAATATGGAGAGGAACTTTCTTTGTCTGAGTGCTCTTTCTCAGAAGAACTAATCTCTATGGTTTGTTCTGCTGCAGGAGGGTTTACACTAGGGCCTATGCCAAAGGTTGAAGCACTAGGAGTGGCTTTAGTCATGCTCAATCTCCAGCTAGACCTATGAGGTTGAGGTAAAACCCTAGGTCACAAATTCTCTAGTCTAATTTGATCAATATTTATGAATTCTTCCCAAGTCATCTTAGAAATATCATGTAGAGACTTCTCAACTAACAATTTAATCAAACAATGGTGGGAAACAAAATTGTCCCTACCTTTCTAAGTCTCAACTACCATGATTGAAAGAAGGTGGTATAGCACGTTCGACACATTCATCCTCCTCTCATGCCTCATGTGATTCAAGAATTTTAAGTGCACGGAATGTAGATTCGACTGGCGACCTTCATAGGTGATATATTTTATAACATAAACAACTACTTGCTTCCGTGGCTTGGACAAAGAGGTTCTTTTTGCACCTTATTTTTCCACGCTCAATGAAGGGTCACCAGGTTCTGTAAATTTGGCCCTAGCTGACCTGGTGTCTCTGGAAGTAGGGTAATTTTCACCATCAGTAGGAAACCCTGTAACTTCTATAATCCTTTCTTTAGTGGCCAATACTTCCAGCCCTTTTACCATGGCCTTTTCCTCAGACAATGTCTGGGAAAATTCTAATGCAATGTCTTCATTAAAACCTTTTAGCTTCATGAAGTAATATAACCACCCATAGTTTCTGAATTCAGCCTGTGAAAGTGCATCTTGCAATAATACATCATGAACCATGGGTTCATTCCTGATTAACCCACCTCCCACTATTTAGATTCCTGCAATCAAACAATCACTCTACAAATTTTCCCTTCCTACAACACTACCAAATTTCCAATGCCAATGTTGTCTGAATTTTCCCTTTCTGTTTTACCTTTTGGTGACTTAAGATTATGATAGGATCAATAATGGCAATAAAGGAGTAATAAAGGAAGGTTATGATGGAGAAAAATGGTGGCAGCAGTTGGTGTCACCTCACACATATGAGCTATCATCTCACTCAGAATTCAAATTGGCTCAATTTAAACTTTGTTGACGTAGACTAGCATGGACTGACATGTGGGAAAAATACTCACATCTTCCCCCCCCAACCTAAATTTTAGCATGTGTCCTCACATATGAGGTGGTAATGATTTGACAGGGACAAAGAATAATGACATTCTATGGTGAACGTCTATATTAATTCATAGCAATTAAATGAATGCACTAAAGACAATTAAGATATAGCAATTAATATGCACATACTTGAATTCATGGAAGATTCTTGGAGAAAGTACCGATTTCATTTTAAGAAATAAGTTGAGAAATTAATGAAAATGAGGTGGAATGAGGTGAAGTGGAATGTAGTGAAGTGATGGAAGAGAGAGAAAGGTGGAGAAGTGGACTCCCACAGGAGTGGAAGTCTATTATGACAAGGTACATACCTTACTTAGCTAGAAGGAGGGACACTAAGTCCACTTCCCTCAGCTACAAGAAGCTCAAGTGTTGCATGCTGAGTGAATTGCTGCAGGAACTACTCTTTGGAAGCTAGCTTGTGATACAATATGAGGCAATGACCATTCACAAGCAATTTGAATCTGACAAGGTCAATGGTAGTGAGCTGAACAACACCATTGGGGAAGACTTCAACAACCTCATATGGTCCTAGTCACCTCTTCTACAATTTTCATGCATTATCTTGATACCTTGAGTCATAGAGTAGTGCCCAGTTGCCTTGGTGGAATTTCTTGTCCTTGATGAATTTATCATGCCACCTTATTCTTTGATTCTGCACCACCTCTGTGTGATGCAAGGATGCTCTCCTCATCTCATCCAAAGCATTCAGCTGCATGATTCTTTCTCTTTGTGCCTCAAAGATATCCATCCCCAAGTCTACTGTAGTCTTAAGAGTCTTATGTTCAAATTCAATGGGCATCATAGTTGTCTTTCCATACAGAAACTAAAAAGGAGTGAAGCTTGTAGTTGTTTTCCAAGTTGTCCTATAGGCCTAGATAGCTTCTGGAAGCCTGTTTTCCCAATCCTTTTTATGAATAGCCACTGTTTTGGTCAGAATGGCTCCAATCTCCTGGCTGGTCACCTCAACTTGTCCATTGGCATGAGGGTGATAAGGAGTGGACTTCCTGTGTCTTATGTTGTACTCATTGACCAGTGTTGCAACAAGGGTTGATGTGAATTGAGCCCCTTGATCAGTCACTATCTCTCTTGGAATTCCATACAATGTGAAAATATCCTCATAAATAAATTCAACAACCTTATTATCTCTTGCATGCTTCATGGCCTTAACTTCTACCCACTTGGTTACATAATTAGTGCATACCAAGATATAAGACTTACCATTTGATGGAGGGTCAATGGGTCCTACAAAATCTAGTCCCCATTTGTCAAATGGAGTGATTACTACCTGAGGGAAAAGTGGCATCTCATTAGATTTGGCTAGCTTGCCCATCCTCTGGCATCTATCACCCTTTCTCGTATATCTCCCTACATCCTTGTGGAGTGTTGGCTAGTAATATCCTGTATTTAGAATCTTCATCGATGTCCTCTTGGCTGAAAAATTTCCTCCACATGGTTCATTGTGGCATGCATGAAAAATATCATATGTCTCATCTTCTCTCACACATCTCCTCATGACATTGTTTGGCCCAGTGTAAAACAAACATCCTGCAATCCATGAAAAAGGAAAGGATTTTTCAATGAGCACCCTTCTCTCTTTTGGAGAGAAGTGGGGAGGAACTTTCCCTATGACCAGATAGTTAGCTATGTCATCATACCAGGGTGTTTGCAAAATGATGGAGAATAGATGCTCATCAGGAAAAGAGTCATCTATGACCTGATTCTCTTCTGATGTAGCCAGCCTTGAAAGAAAATATGCAACAACATTGGCCTTCCCTGGTTTATCTACAATGGTTATTTCAAACTCCTACATCAACAATAACCATCTTGCCAACCTACCTATGATCAAGGGTTTATTCATGAGGTATCTAATGGTTGCATGATCGGTGTGCATAAATATTTGATAGCCTATTATGTAGTGCCTAATTTTTTTTAGGGCATTGATTACTTCCAACATTTCTTTTTATATCACTGTATAGCTAAATTCAGCTCCCTGCAAGTTTTTGCTAACAAAACAAATAGCATTTTCGAGGATGACTCCTATAGCATAGTCTGATGCATTTGCATGTATGTGAAAAGGAATCTCCCAATTAGGTCCTTTGAGTACAGGAGCATGAGTCAAAGCTCCCTTCAAATCAGAAAATGCTCTATCACAGTCTTTTGTCCATTGAAATTTGACATCTTTGGTGAGAAGAGTATACAATGGTGCTACTATTTTGCTAAAATCCTTGATGAAATGCCTATAATAGCCTACATGGCCCAAGAAAATCCTAACATCTTTTTGTTTGTAGGTGTGGGTAGATTTGTGATCACCTCAATCTTTGTAGGGTTTACTTGAATTCCTTTGTGAGAGATGTAGTGGCCAAGGACTACACCTTCATGCATCATCATGAAGCACTTTTCACTATTTAGAGAGAGATTGTGGTCTTCACATCTCTGTAGGACTCTCCTGAGATTTTCCAATGCTTCATTGAAATCAACACCATAGGTGGTGAAATCAGCCATATAAATTTCCATGCAATCATGAGAAATATCTAAAAATATGCTAATGACTGCCCTCTGAAATGTTGCAGGTGCATTGCATAATCCAAATGGAAGTACTGAGTAGGAATAGGTTCCCCATGGATAGGTAAAGGTGGTATTATCCTGGTCCTCAGGTGCAATTTGGATCTAGTTGTAGCCACTGAATCCATCTAGAAAAAAAAAGTATTGCTTTCCTGCAAGTGAGTCCATAACTTGATCTATGAAGGGTAAGGGAAAATGGTCCTTTTTGGTGGTAGCATTGAGTTCCCTATAATCAACAAAAACTCGACACTTCCCTCCTTTCTTGGGCACAATAACTAATGGAGACACCCACTGACTATCTAAAATGGGGTAGATAAATCCTACATCTAGCAATTTCTATAGTTCTCCTTTTACAATTTCTCTTAGTGCAGGGTTAATTCTTCATTGTGGTTGTCTCACTAGGATGCAATCATCTCTGATGTAAATTCTATGAGTGAAAATATTAGGGTCCAATCCCTTCATATCATGATAGTCCCATGCAAATGCATGTTGGTGGCTCTTCAATAGGGTTGTTAATTACAACTGATGTTCTTCACTCAATTTTTTGTTGATGTGTAGATGTTTTCCTTTTGCCACTTGCACTTGTGTAGTTATCTTGATCATAATTGCTTCACTAATGCTTGGTAGTTTGAGTCCATGTGGCAGCAATGTATGAGACATACCTGCTGCTGCAAGAAGAGCGTCTGCAGGAAGAGTGGCTGTAAGAAGAGCAGGCAAAAGTGTCTTGACTGGAATAGTAGGATGAGAAGATTATGCTTCCTCCACTTCACAATGATTCTGAATGATATTATCCAATACTTCATCTTCATCTTGAAGCTACATGAAAGAGATTCTTCCTAACATCATAAGTTGTGCCACAAAATTAATTTCCTCGGCCTCTTCACCAACATGTGGCCATATAGAATTATTCAGATCATGGGATGGTTGAGCAGGAGGGTAGAGAACAAGTTTTTTGGTGCTCTTTCCATCAGAAATGGTCATGTCCCCTGTCTTGCATCCAATATATGTATCTATTGTTGCTAACCATGGTCTTCCTAGAATGATAGGGTACCCGCCGAGTGTGGCTTTAGGAGAAAGAATCATGAAAATTTTTGGGTACTCCCATGAGTCCAAAGTTACCACAAGGTCCTCTACTACACCATCAAGTTTAATGGTTGAACTATCAGCAAGTTGCAGGACAGTAGGAGTAGGTCTCATGCTTGCAACATTTAGTTGCTGCTCCCAAGTCAATCAAAGCATTCTTTATTTAGATCCAATTTATAACAACTCCTACCACAAGACTCCCTAGATCATTATATTTGGGAACGGTCACTTTCCCAAGCATGATGTCAGCTAGTTGTCCCACCACATGAATTGTAGTGGGATCTTTCTTCTTCCTGCCTGGCTTCTTAAGGCATGCTTCCTTAATTTCCTTGCCATAGATTGGAACATCTTTTATGGCCTAAAATAGGGGTATCTGGACACATATATGCTTCAGCTGATCTATAATATCAAAAGTTGTGTCCTCCTTTTCTTCCTTTTCCTACACAATTTCCAACCTTTGAGGAAATGGGGTTATTTGTGCAATCTGCTTGACTAGAACTGGTTCAAGATTCTTAGGTGCATTGGGCTGAATGGGGGTATTCGGAGGCTCCTCTTCTTCCACAGGAAGCTCAGTGATAATGGGTGTGGAAGGAGATGGAAAATTAGTTCTTGAACACAAATGGATGTCACTTACACTCACAACATATGCAGGGAATTGATTTGGATCAGTAGAGTATATTGCTTACTATTATGGTTTGTTATTTGGATTGGGTGTGGGATGAGTAGGTTTAGGTGCATTTGAACTTGAACTAGCAGAAGGAGACATTATAGAAAGTTGTTGGGGATGAGAAGGTGGTTGCATGTAACTATTTGGCTAGTTTGGCCATTGTTGTCCTCCCCTCCATTGATTTGTTTGCTGCCAATTTCCTAGGGGTGGTTGCCATTTTCCTTGAAACTGCTACCAATTACCCTAAGGTTTCTACCACTGGGGTGGAGATTTTTGATGATTAGGCTAGGTATTTGGAGGGTTACTCCAAGGTTGTGGTGGATATCCTCCATAGTTGGATGGATATGGGGGTTGCCATTGGTTACCAAATGAATAAGAATTGGAATATGGCCCAACAAAAAGAGTGGATTTGGTGGCATACCTTATCTTGGAGCCCATGGCCTCCTTTGTGCAACATAGTAGACTTGATCTTCTTCAACCTGGATTGGCTTGAACTCGGGTGCAATCTACTTGCTATCAATATTAGCTATCATCTTGCATCTACAGTCCTTCTTCTTTTGTGTGTAATGAGGGAAATATTCTACCAACATTGCCTCTGCCTCCTCTTGTTTCTTCTTGGCTTGAAGTGTATCTAGCTGAGTAGCTAGATTGTTTATAATGTCTTGCTTGAAGTCTACTAGCAAATGAGTAATCTCCATTCTTTAAACTCCACTGGTAGATGACTTACCCATAGAAGATTGGTAAACTCTCCCTTTCTTTGAAGCTGCCCTAGAGTAGTTCTGGCATATCTTCTTGATATCATCCCAAGGAACTTGGGAGATATCTCCTCCTCCCATCAACTCTAAGCCATCAATGTAGTTGTCATTAATTCCTCTTAGGAAAAGCAACTTTTGTGAGTCTTCATTAAGTGTATGGTGTGGAGATTTTTGTAGGAAAAACAGAAACCTTGCAATGTAATCCTCTAGGCTCTCATCTTCCTTTTGCTACATCCTGAAAATGTCATCTCCTCTCATGTCACTACCCCAACAATATTCCTTGTATTTCTTAAGGAATTTTTTCTTCATGTCATCCCATGTCTCCATAGTATTGTTTCCTAGGCTCATGAACCATCTTAATGTAGCTTCTTTTACAGTGGTAGGAAATAGCTTGAGCCTGTGGGCATTGGTGGTATAGTCATAACTCCTACAAAGTATGTCAAACTCGAACAAGAAGGTATCAGGATCTTTTGTGACAAGTCCATAGAACTTAGGAAGGACTGAAGCAAGGATATTTTTGAGGTTGTCCACTTTATTCTAATGAGCAATGGGGAAAGGAAAAGCTGGTTGGTTAGGTCTATTTCTATTTGCATCACCCATGCCTGCTTGATGTAGTTCCAAAGCAAAGGGATTCTCAAGCAGATTTTGATCTTCAAAGGAAACTTCAGAGCTAGTTACATCATGAAATGCATCCACAAAGGGGTGTGGATCTTCTTCTTCTTCTCTTAGTAGGTTCTGATATTCAACTAGCTATAATGGATTAGGATTGTTAGGAAGGAATCTCCCATGAGCATCTCTCCTTCCTCTATGCATGTGGTATCAACTCACTATCAACTAGCTCACACAAAGAATTGGCAAAAGAATAGTGGATCATTACTTTCCTAAATGAGGGGTATACTAAGAACAATTACCAGAAATACTACAACAAGAAAGCTATCAATGACTCCAAAGAATTCCCTACTTTGACACCATCCCCGCCAACGATGCCAAAAATGTTGGCCTCCTACAATGATCTAACAACTAAGCCCTTACAACTATGATTCAAAGATTGGACATCTAAACTGAATAGCCATTTCAATCATCATGAAGGTGCATTTAACTTGTCAACCCAGGGACGTGAACTTGAAATGGGTCAACACAGTATGTGCACTAAGGATCCAAAGTAGCCATATTCATTCTACAACTAAGAAAAAAATAATGCTAAAGGTAAATTGCTTACAAAGAAATAACATAAGTGTTGAACATCAACCAACAACTATACTAAGCTAAAATGCATGACAAAAATGAAAATTTGAGAAAACAAACAAGAACCTACTTTGTCTGCTTTGGCTGCAGGAACGGTCACAAAAAGAGATTCTAGTGGTTGCACGAATAGTCAATCTCAGATTCTTAACTAATTATTGAACACAAAGTAATAACTAAACTAAACTAAACTAAACTAAAGAACAAAATTCTCACCAAGTGGGCCCCCTTGGATGAGTATCCTCTAAAACTAATGTAAACTCAGATGCACAAAATTATATCTTCATTTTATTCATTGGGAAACATGAGTACAATAGAGCAGTGTAACTGTATTGCTAAAAACTAAGAATGCAAGTAAATCATCAGATTGCGCAACCTTCTAAGAAGGAGCATCTGAGTCTTATTTATAGGAAAAGAAGCTACTAACTAATCACCTAGCAAGGCGGTCAACTCCAACAGATTAGGAGGATGTCACTTTAGGGAAAGCATGAAAAGTGGAGAGGTGGCTATGCATGCGAGGAATCTAGTCAGACATGCTTGCCTCAACATAGATTTAGCACAACAGTAACACTTATATTCACTCAACAACAATAAAGACCATTTACAAGGCGGTTACAACTCAATTTGCATGAGGAATCTCCTATTGTCGACCTCCATTGACCTTTGAGTGATTCCCTTGTTGAACGTTATGGTGAATGACCAGTTAGTGGAATCTTCTCAATTTAGTGAACTCTAATCATATCTGCATGGAAATATTAGTATGCACAATAATCGCATATATGTAACTATCTTAAAGAACATTCATTAATCCAAATGTAGAATTAACACAGATAGTCCATATAACATGTCAATGTCATTAAAGATTTTCAGAAATAAAATTAGGCTCAATGTCTATGGTTTTGAGGAAATATCAACATTCAAACATCAAAGTCCATGACAACTTCAACAAATAGATCATAAATTCTACCAAAATTAAACCATAAACTAGACTCATCAATTAAAAGTGTTATATTGCATTTTGGAGTTGATTTTCTATTTTTATTTTTTCTCCCCAAAGTGTTGTTTGACCTTGACCCTCATCCTTCAGTCATAAGGAAATATGAAGATTCTCACATTGACTTTATTCTCCTAAGTGTTAGTCAATTCATTGTGTGGATCTCATTTCCTAATGAAATAAAGAAAAATAGATCTCTCATCACATCATATTTTATTCTCATAACCCCCAAACCCTATTTTTCTATGTTTCAAGCATCTCCTCAATTCAACTCTTTCTCCCCTTGTGATGGATACATTCTTTTAGAGAAATTCAACATCTTGAACTCACTTTCTCCAAAGCTCATAGTTCTTCTTTATGATCAATTCAAAATTTTGAGCTCACTTTCTCCACCTTTGACATCAATGGCAAAGGATCAACATGCTTAATTTATCCCCTTAACTGGTATACTACCACATTCGGAACCCAATTCTTGGATAGACTCCCCCCGAGTCTATACACCAAAATCTCTAAACAACACTCTGTAAGAGCACCAACCCATCTTGCAGTAGGGAGACCAATCTCCCCCTCACCCCTTGCTTTCCTCTTGAGTCAAGAGGAGGGAGTAATAACTCCCAAATTCTATCGAAGAAACTCAAATGTATCCTTAGGAAGTGGCTTCATGAATATGTTTGTAACTTGTTCCTTTGTATCCAAATATTCCAACTTGACCTCTTTCTTTGCAACCTTCTCTCTCAAGAAATGATACCTAATTGCAATTTGTTTTAATCTTGAGTGCATCATCAGATTATTTGAAATTTTTATAGCACTTTTGTTATCACAAAGAATAGTGATATGATCTCCAAAATCAACCTTCATCTCCTTTGTTAGTGTAATTAATATTTAATTACACTTGCATAACTTTAATTAGGTAATATTTTAATTCCTAGGTTAATTATTGTCATCCTTATCTTGTTGAGCTATCTTGTTGCTCAAGATAAGATTAGGGTTATGCATCTTTTCTTTTATAAAGCAAATCATAACTTGTAATTATTGAATTCCTAAATAATAATATTTTGCACATCTTTTGCAAAGCTTTGTCTTTTCTGATTTTCTCTTCTGTGGAAGGATTTTTTGGTTTGCATTTCAAATCTTGGTTTCTAACATGGTATCAGAGCCTTGATTTGTAGCCCCTTCTCAGATTTTTGAGAAAATAAGTGCAGTCGTTCGGGATTCCTCGAGGGTTTCAGACCTTGAGATTGTCTCTCTATTTGGGTGCTCTTTCATGGTTACTTTTAGTGCATGTTGGAGGAAATATGAGCTCATATTTGATTTCAGGGCTATCAAAAAAGTCAAGATCGACTTTTTTTTGCCTAAATCTGACATTTCATGCCAGAGTTATGAGGGTTTGAAGATTTGCCAGATCTAGGAGTTGCAAAGCTTCTGGTGCATTTTTAGGAAGATCGGACCTCGCCATCAAATCCAGAGCATTTGAGAGATGAAAAATGACATATAACTCACTTATATTCAGTTTCAGCTGTTCGTGAGGCAAACAAATTTTACCTAGTAGGTCGTACGGCCCGCTAGGTATAGGGTACGATACTGTTGCAGAATAAAAAATATATATTTTTTATGTTCTGTAAAATCTTCATATTTTTGGGCTATTAAAATTTATTTGGGAATTTTATTTCAATGGTGGAACTCGAATTTATTTGGGGTTTGATTTTTTTTAAAAAAAATTATGGGCAACAACTTTTGGGTACCATCGTACCTCTGCTAGTGTCGGCCCTTTTTTGGTCGGTCGATCATATCAAACTTTTCTGGCAACCGCCGACACTGCTCCACCACCTACTGATTTCCCACCAACCGCCAGCCCGCCAGCCACCAGCATCATCTTCACCGGCCTCTGCGCACTCCCCACTGCCAGCCAAACCACCAGTGTTCTCTTCAGCTTCTGGCGTTTGCTCCCGCTGGCCCCTCTTCCTTCACCCACAGTTCTTTGGGCAACCGGGGGCTTTTCTATATCGGTGGTGTCACTGCCTTCATCCACCTGTGCTTCGCCCACCCACCACCCGCCCAATGGTGGGATTTCTTTTCTCTTTTTGTCAGCCCGCGGTCATATGGCGGACCAAGGGCCTGAGGAAAAGGAGCTAAAGTTTTGCGCCCATTTAGCCTGCATGTACCCTGACTTGCCTCCAGATAGCCCTTTTTTTTATTTCGTCATAACTTTTGATCCCGGAGGTGAGATTTTTGAAACAAGATATCGCCGAAAACCTGGCGAGCCCAATTTTCTAATGGTGTAGTTTGTTTTTAGAAATTTTGCTGTTTGGTGGGATTTTTTTCTTGTTGAAGTCAAATGTTCAGATTTCACTCCGGAGGGCATATCTTTTGACTCGGTGATCCTTTTTTCATCATTCTTGTGGCATTGGAAAGCTGGTTCAATACTCTACACATTTCTGAGGTCTTTTTTTTATGCGTGTTTATAATTATCTCCTTTTACAATCATTGGGTTATTGTAATAAATGAACTGAGATAAAGCTCCATCAGGGGGGTTTCTTGCATAATAATTTTATTAGAGTTTGCATGCACTTTGATCTCCATCTCCATCTTGTTTTGATGGAAACTCGCATGGGTTATCTGGTTTCTTAGTTTCTTTTGGCCACATCTTTCTATAGTTTGACACATATCAGATTCACATCGGTTCACACTTTAGATTGAGAGTTTATGTTTCTTGATCTACATTGGTTCAGATCCTTCTCAGTTTGAGGGCCATATTTTTATGGTTAATGTTCCAGAGTCTTTATGGTACTTGTTCCCATGGAAGAGTTTTAGTCTCAGTTTGGAATCGGCATTGAGATACATGATTTTTAGATTCTGTCATCATTTCATCTAGTGTTGCTTCACAGATTCTAGGGTTGTTCCAGTTTGTGAGTTTTCCAATGTTGCGTGGCATTGAGTTTGTTGTCGTATTATTATGATTCCATTTTTGGTTTCTTGTAGACAGAAGTATCTTTCCTTGCTTGTTGGATTGCGGTTCTAGTGTTACTCCACAATGTTCTTCCAATGCTTCTTTGTAGCAGTCATCTCATTGTAGGGGGTTTTGTCCCATTGGGTTTTCCTTCTCTACCTCATTCATTGCATTTGTACATGGGTACCTGATCAGGCCTTATTTTTGGGACCCATTCATGCTTTCTTGCATTCATCTTAGTTTTAGGTGCATGCTTTTTTAGTCTCCCTAAGTTGCACTTATGGGGGGGTGTTAGTGTAATTAATATTTAATTACACTTGCATAACTTTACTTAGGTAATATTTTAATTCCTAGGTTAATTATTGTCATCCTTATCTTGTTGAGATATCTTGTTGCTCAAGATAAGATTAGGGTTATGCATCTTTCCTTTTATAAAGAAAATCATATCTTGTAATTATTGAATTCCTGAATAATAATATTTTGCACATCTTTTGCAAAGCTTTGTCTTTTCTGATTTTCTCTTATGTGGAAGGCTTTTTTGCTTTGCATTTCAGATCTTGGTTTCTAACATCCTTCAAGTTCTGCTTCAGCCAAAGCACTTGAGTGCATCATGATGGTACAACATTGCATTTTACTTCTATTGTATATAAAGAAATAGATTCCTTATTCTTACCCAACCATGATACCAAGCTATCTCCAAGGAAGAATGCATCACCACTTGTTCTCTTTCAATCATCTATAGAACCTACCCAATCTACATCTATGTTGCTATGAGAGTGAAATTTTCACTCTTTGGGTACCAAAGACCAAATTATTCAATAGCCTTCAAATATCAAAATATTCTCTTTACCACCTTCACATGAGTCTCTTTAGGTAGTCCCTGAAATTTGACAACCATTTCAACTACCTTCATGATATTTATTGCAAGATGGTGTGTCCCTTGGTATTCCTTGCATCACAACGCTTGGGTTTGTGACATGGTCTAACCACCTCCTATGGATCTTAACTGACATTTGTATCAGGCATTGACAGGTCAACCTTTTGGTGCAATGGCAAGGCCAACAATTGGTATCAGAGCTAGTCACAAGTTCAAACCCCTCACTTGTGCTAGGGGGATTGTTGCAAGATGGTGTGTCCCTTGGTCTTCCTTGCAGCACAGCTCTTGGGTTTGTGACATGGTCTAACCACCTCCTATGGATCTTAACTGACACTTGTATCAGGCATTGACAGGTCAACCTTTTGGTGCAACGACAAGACCAACAATATCTATTATAGATGTTATCACATACAACAAACTACCAATCATAGATTGGTATAAAGCTTGATCTATTGAAGCAAACTCATAATCATTTCTCAACTTACACCTGGTAACCATAGGTATTGCAATAGGTTTGTAATCTTCCATCCCAAACTTTCTTAACATATCCTTTACATACTTGTGATGTGAGATTAAAATCCCTTTGTTTGATCGAACAATTTGCAACCCCAATAAGAAAGTTAATTCTCCTAACATAGACATTTCAAACTCATTCTGCATAGCCTTCTAAAAAAATTTACACATTTCATCATTGCTTCCTCCAAAAAAGATGTCATCAACATAGACCATAATAATAAACATTTGTTCTCTTTCTATTTTGATGTACAAATTGCTATCCACATAGCCTCTCCAAAGTTGTTTCTATTGCAAATATCCATCCAATCTTGCATTCCAAGCTCTAGGAGATTTCTTGAGACCATACAAAGTGTTCTTTAATCTACAAACATAATCTAGATTGTTAATGCATTGAAATCCTTCTGATTTCTCTGAGTAAACTTATTCTTCAAGATGTTCATTCAAAAATGTTGACCTCACATCCATCTAATACACTTTGAAGTGTTGGAAAAACAAGGACAGACAACTAAGAGGGGGGGTGAATCAGTTGTCATAGAAATTTAGACTTTTCTTACTTAAGTTAACTTAAATCTCAGATCTAATGAATAAGTAATTATCCACAAGAAATTAACACATCAAAGAGACAAAGAACACCAATATTTTTTACGTGGAAACCCTGTTAGGGGAAAAACCACAGTGGATGTTAGTCCACAAGATTATACTCTACTAAAATTATAATGAAAAATAATTAGGGGAATGCACATGCATTCAGGCACACTGCCTAGAGCTCACTGCTCAAATACAAAAGGGGCTCACTACCCAACAAAATAGTATTAAAAATCCAAAGGGTATGAACTGAGGAAATAGCTTCTGCACAAGCCTGTTTACAGTTCCAATTATGCTCAAAACTTCTTCACACTTCACACAATCTTCTTTACACTCTGCTCTGTAACTAAAAGATATCCACACATGCACACACATGATCACCTTCTCTACTCACTATACCAATGAAACAATCACACTTATATATCCACTACATGATATTTCATCACATCTTATAGATCCACAACACGCTACCACCATCATGTCGGCCAAGAACATGAAAAATTGAACATACAGAGAAAAATCTTCAACAACGAGCACACCGATCAATGTGGACATACCACAGAGATAGAGCATGATCTAGAAGCATCCAAGAACACCATAAAACAATAGAGAAGCATCTACAACAATTGAGATCAACAGAATCACACAATCTACATTCAGGAACACTGATAGAGACCACATAAACACTATTAGACCACAACACACTCAAAACTTCATGCAGACCTCTGAAACTTCTAGTAGATGATCTTGATATACTCAAAAATAAGCCCTTTGATCCAAACCAACTAATCTTCAACATAGAGAACATAACACCTTCATGATCTACACAGTTCCACTAGGAACCTAGAACACTTTCTTTTACAATTTTCTCAATATCCTCGACATATACAACCTCTGATACACCAAATGCTAATAGTGATGACATCAATGACAACCACATATCAACAACACATCCACAATATCCAACATGAAGTTTTTGTAAGATAATAGAGCTAAAAACATATGGATTTCCTCCATTCTTGCTACTAGAGAAAATGTCTCTTTAAAATCTATACCTTCAACTTGAGCATAACCTTTACACACAAGTCTTGCTTTTTTTCTGATCACTTCACCTTCTTCATTCATCTTATTTTAGAACACCCACTTGGTTCCAATCACATTTTTTTCCTTAGGACTTGGGACAAGTTCCCAAGTTTCATTCTTCAAGATCTATTTGAATTCTTCTTCCATACCATCTATCCATCCTTCCTCATTTCTCGCTTCCTTATATGTCTTAGGTTCTATCTTTGATAGTAAAGAAAAATTTACCTATTCTTTTGATCTTTCCAACCTCATTTGGGTTATAACCCCACTATCTTTATCACCAATAATTTTATCTTTAGAGTGATTCTTCTGAGCATACTTAGCTGGAGTTTTTAAAACAAATTCCTCTTCGGGTTCTTCAATATTTCTATGAACTAATTCCTCTTCCTCTTCAACTTCTAAAATAATAGTATTTTGAATAGTTTCATCAACCTTTACATTTGCACTTTCAACTATCCTCTTTAGTATTTTGTTATAACATATATAAGCTTTGATTCTTAAAGAGTAACCAAGAAAAATACATTCATCTGATCTTGAATCAAACTTACCCAAACTTTCTTCATCTCTTTTGATGTAGCATTTGCTTCCAAAAATTGTCAGATGCCTTATTGATGTCGGCCTTCCTTTCCATAACTCATATGGAGTTTTCTCTATCTTGTGCCTAATCTAAAATTTGTTCAAAATGTACACAACTATCTATGTAGTCTCTCTCCAATAAATATATGGCATATTTTCCTAACATACCATAGTCCTAGCCATCTCCTATAAATTTTGGTTTTTTATTTTAGAACTTCTATTTTACTGTAGTGTGTTAGGAGTAGAAAATATCCTTAGATTTCTTGTGCTCTTCACAGAATCTCTCATACTTCTCACTATAAATTATCCACCTCTATCTAATCTTAGGACTTTTATTCTTCTTGGGTTTCATTCTCTACCATCACCTTGAATGCTTTGAACTTCTCAAATGCTTCCAATTTTTCTTTTAGATATGTAATCCAAGTCATTCTAGAATAATCATCAATCAACATCATGAAATACCTATCTCCTTGTGGAATATTAGTCCTCATTGGTCTGTACAAATCTATTGTATCAAATCCAATAGATTTGATGTAGAATAATCCTTACCTAGATATTTGCTTCTTTTTTTCTTTCCTTCATGGCATGGCTTGCAACTGATTGATTGAGGTTTCTTGATTCTTCGCATATCCTAGACTAAATATTTTAAACTAAATTTGACAATATCATCAAAATTCATATGCCCTAACCTTCTGTTCTAAAGCCAATTCTCATCCTTCTATGCAGTGAGACACCTTTTTCCATTCAAGTTACTGAGATTATAAATATCACTATTTGTCTTGCTTCCATCCACAATTATCTCACCAGTACTTGATTTTGATCACAACTATTGTAGTACTTAAAGGATAATTGATATCTCATATCACACATCTAACTGACACTCAATAAATTATGTTTTAAGCCTTCAACATATAAAACATCACGTGTATTTATTTTACCACCATCAAGACTTAAAGTACCCTTATCAAATATTTTGACAATTGAATTGTTTCCAAGGGTAATCAAACCACCTTCAAATTCTTTGAAATTCATGAACTTACTTTTATCTCCAGACATATGACTAGAGAAACCATTGTTAATAATCCACAGGTTCATCTTCTCCTTCTAAGCATGTAATGTTGTTTGAGCAATAAAATAATTCTCAGAGTTCTTCTCTTTAGGAACCTTCTTCCAGACCTTCTCCAAAACATCACTCTTTCCTTTCTTTGATAACAAGGAACTCGTAAAATTAATTATGCAATTCCTTGCAATGTGTCCAAAATTGTTGCACTTGAAACATAAGACATTAAAATATGGGGTGTAAATGTAATTATTACTAACAAAATTATTCTTCTAGTAGAACCCTTCACAATCCACACAACCTTTATGTCCATACTTCATTACAGTCCAAAAAATAACTAGAAAAAACTTGACTCCGTATTGAACTTTAAGTCTCGGATCTTCTCCTATTGTTCCATACTTAAATAAATTCATCATTCTAAGTCATGTCATTACTTGTCAATTTCATCTTTGATCTTGAACTTTAGAACTAGTCACTTTCATACTCTGTCTTAGTAGACTTCTCTAATTGTTTCCTATCACCTTTTTCTTTGATCACCAAAATTCCATACCATTGTCATGCAAAAATTTCTAACCTCAATATTTGATACATAGGATTTCAGTATTTTTATTGGAACTTCAATTACAACCACACTTCCCCAAGTTCTTCTCTCCGATGCCAACAATTATGCCTCAATCTTTTCATAGTCTTTGTTTTTTTCCGATAAATTTTTGTCAATAATTTGTCAACTTCTTTGCTTCTTCATTGAATCTTCAAATCAACGAATATCTTTTCACAATCCTTCAAATATTTTACTCATTTCTCTTTGGCTCTTACTTCTATAGTTTTGATCTTTAGATTCTTAATTTCTTTTCTGACCCATAATAGATTCTCCATAAGATTTGCATCTTCTTCACCCTTTAAACTAATTTTAGCATCACCACAGTAGTTCAAAAGTCATGAATACAACTTTTCCATTTCATCACCGATGAATCTTCATCCTCTTCTTTCGTAGAATATTCTTCTTCATTTGTATAGAAACTTTTGTGCTTTCTCTATCCTTTGAATCTTCTAAAAGGACTTGTTTCCATTATTGATCAACATTATTAGTATTCTTATGAGGACACTTAGCCATAAAATGTCCAATATCTCCATAATTAAAATATTTGAAAGGTAATTTACCTTTGTACTTACCGAAACCTCTTTGTAGATTTTTGAAAAAAATTGTTGCTTTTGGATCTTGTTGAGGGTGATTTTGGTCACACACAATGTGCTAAGCAATAAGGGTTTATTTCTTATCTTGAAAATTAGTGAGAACTACTCCAATGTTATTTTTTGTTAGATCATGACTACATGAGTAGCATAGTTGTAAGATCAATGAAGCTTCATGAGGGGATCTAGAATCTAGATAACTAGAAAATTATATGCAATCATGAAAGATAATCTTAATAATTCAAAATAGTAGACTGCATTTCAAAATATAGCAGATTATAAAGTAGTTTATTGCTCTTTCAATTTAATGTATCAACCATTTATAAAATAAAGTGAAAAAATAAGTAGGGTAAGGAGGAATAAGGTAAATCTATTCTAATTGGACAACATAAAGCATCCAATCAATCACATCTGCATGTTTAAACAAAATCTCATGAAAAAACCATTAATAGAAATAACATTCACACATTTACTATTAATTGAGTGCAATCTTTAAAGAAAACACAAAACACATAAGATTTTTGAATTTTATTTAATCAAAACATCGTCAATCATGCATAGATCTAGGATGAAATCCTACTTAATTCCACATATTAAACTCATATCTCATTAATTTAGCAATTGTGATTAAAACAAAATGATCATACCATCATCATGGCACTAAATCTAAATGCATGCAACACAAGCACAATCCTTAGATAAATAAATAAAAACTTTGCACCAAATTTAGCAAATCAAAACTCCATTCCAAGATTGTATTATTTGTATTTGCAAAAATTACACTAGAATTCTTGACCTTTAGAATGATCCAGAATTAAACATAAATAGAAAATAAGGTTCCACAATATTGGATCTAATTAAAAAAGTGATTGGAAGAAACTCCATCACTTTGAGTTTTTAACTAAAATTAAATTAAATTTTTAAAATAACACTGAATTGGGTACCCCAGTTGTAGTTGAGTCTTTTTCTAAACTCAGGGAAACCATAAGGCAACTAAAAATAAAACTAAAATTTGACTAAAATCAACTGGGAGTTCCACCACTCCCATGTCCTTGTGTTTAGGCACATAAGGTATATGTATCAACCTTCATTACAACATTCATTACAACCTTCACACACATCTTTGACCTCCTTGATCTAGGCATTGATCTAAGAAAAAAATGTCATCCTCAGCAACATCAAAACATTTCCAAACTATTTGGTCCAAGAAGAGCAGCAATCTCCACCTTGTCTTCAGTTATTTATCAAAATTCTCAGTCCATGTCGCCACTACTTCATTCATCTTCTCCATGGATGACCCCAGGTGAAACTAAATTTTGATCTTTTGATCAAAGGTGGTCTTCTCCATTTTCTATTGTATCTTAGTGAAGGATTCCAAATATTCTTGAAAAGATTGGAGTTTCACTTTCTTGTTGACCATGTTGTTTATGCCTTCTTGGGTGACCTATCCACGCATCAAATTCTATAATTCTTTAATCATTTTCTCAGGTTCTCTTACTAACATAGGACAATCCCAAAATGTGCACCCCAGGTCTTCTATTGATCTATGAATGTCGTTTGTTTCCTTCTCTTGTTGGCTATCATTGTTTAATTTATTTTTTACATTTATTTAAAATTTTAGATCAGAATTTCACTGCCCTTATTCAAATAGGAATTAATTCATGTTCCCCTTCTTCAATCACCACAACTTTAAGGAGTTATTTGGTTTAATTCGTTTCTTGGAGGATTGGGATAAACTCCTCCAATACTAATAATTCTTCATCAATGATCAAAGTAGTTTTTTGAGCATGACTATCTTCATCACTGATTACATGGTATGTTTTCACTAATTGCTTCAAAATTGTTTTTTCCAACTCCAAATTTTTTTCCTTCCACTGCTACATAGATGGAATCCATTTGTTAGGATAAGAAGGCCTAATTTCACATTTCAAGGCAACTTGAAGTGCAAACTTAGGATCTTTATCGTCTACAAGCCTGATGAGATTGTTGATGCAAGTAGTCAATTGTTTAATCTGAGCTTTAAGCTCCTCTTTTGTGTTCTCATACTTTTGCATTCTTCTCGAAATGGTAGATTTTGACATCTACAAATACTGCTACTCACCATCCCTCATTGTACACCCAAATCCACCTGATAGATTTGGTAATCACCAGCTATCATCTTAGAATCCATGTTTCCTACCAGATGGATTGTTATCTCTACTATTTTCTTACCTTTCTCATCCATTGAGATGGTATAAATCCTTTGAGCCTTCTTCCTTATTCTTCTAGGAGACTAGAAGGCCTCTGATAACACAATTGAGCTTGGCTCAAGAGTTTCTACACATGTCCTCTACCTTTTCTTAATGGTTTGGTTAAACCATATTGGGATAGAAAAAGTTGTGTCTCTTAGAGGAGTGTAGATTATTCTTGTATCCTGAGAAGTATCAATGTTCACCTTTGGTTCCTTTTGACTAGATTATTGAGTTTTCTTCTCCTCTTCATGAACCTTTTCTTGGTGTACTTCTTCACTTTGAGGCCTCTCCTCAACAACTTTCTCTTCTTGGTTGGATTCTTGCTCAACCTCTTCTTTTTTCAATGTCTCATCTTGAGAAATATGCTCATCTATGTGAGG
Organism: Sequoia sempervirens; assembly: GCA_007258455.2. Classification (NCBI taxonomy): domain Eukaryota; kingdom Viridiplantae; phylum Streptophyta; class Pinopsida; order Cupressales; family Cupressaceae; genus Sequoia; species Sequoia sempervirens. The sequence goes on from VDFB02271358.1 coordinate 1,221,303,961, forward strand.
TCCTTCTTTATTCACTTCTTCTTCAAACACTTCTTCTACATTCACATTCAATGGAACATCTTTAAACACATCACCCAATTCTTTTTGTGCTTCCTCTTCCTTGGGAGGCTCCTTTTCAACTTCCTTTTCCCTAACAACATCTTCAGTAGGAATTTCTCATTCAAGAGGTTGTTCACCTATTGGTAGAGGAGAAATTGGCAATGGTGGTTGAGGTGGTTGTACAAGTTCTCTATCATTTGTTTATGGAGGGGGACTTGGCAATGGTGAATCGTGAGGATTTGAGGAGTATACCTCTTTGGTTTCTTGTTGAGCTACTATTTCTCTAGTTGCTATCCTTGTTCTCCTTTTCTAATATATCCTTTCACCCCTCTGGCTCTAACTCTTCTTCTTCTTCAAAAGAAATTTTGATTGTCCTCATTTCTTATTCTTTTCTTCCCCGCTTCTTTAGCAAGGTCTCCCTTGTCTTTCTTCTTGGTTGTAAAGAAACTAGAAGAAGGTTTATCATGCTCTTTCTTCGTAGTCACTTTAGCTGAAGTTCTTCCTTCTTCTTAACCTCTTTTGGCTTCTCTGGTGGTTTGGCCATGGAAAAGGGTGTACTCAACTAGCGTTGAGAGCATGAGACCACTTGTTTAATTCTATCTTTAATTTTATCATTCTCCTTCACTAAACAATCCACATTGAAAATAGGAATATCAAATATCTTCTGGGCAACATAGCACAGATCCAAAACCCTTCCATATTCTAATTGTTCTTTGGGAATCCTACCCTTTAAACAATGTCTTATCAAAAATATTGTTAATCAACAATAATATTTCAATCTAAAACTTCAAACTCTTCTTCACAATTCACCTAATGATCTTCAAGTTTGGTCTCATGGATGAAGTATGCTCCCATTACTTTGCTGATATTTCTAGTGGGGTTGAATCTCCCTCGAGTATCATTGTACAAGTGAAAAATATACCTAGACATTTCAATCTTTTAATTTTTAGCATTTTGTGTATTCACACAAGAATACACTCCTATTTATATTAGAAATCCATACCAATGCTTATGTTTTCCTGTAATGAGTTATACTTCAATAACCTGCCTACAAACCTCCAATAAAAGCATCTTATCTAATGGATACCTAGGAAGCTTATATGGAATCTTGTGGAAACTTGTCACTCTAGTGTAGGAAAATGTTTTGTACTGAATGAACTAGAACCCAATTTCTTCAATCACTTTCATAGCTTCAAGGGAGATCCTCCTAGAAATGTCTCCCTACAAGCCCTCAATTATTATATAAATGAAATTAGCATTCACAACGCTGAAATGGTAGAAACTTTCCTCCAAATCCACCTAGGGATAATGTTGATAAATGGTTACTTCTCCTAGTTCACAAGAGCCAACCTTGGTGAGTCCTAGGAATGAGGCCTATAAAACCTGGTGGATGAAAGAACATTGCACATTTTCTCATGAATGGTGTCACTGATAAGGTGAGCCCAATCAATTTTCTTCTTGTGAGAAGAGTTTATGATCTTGATAAATCTTAGCATCCAAGGATAGAAATCCTTTGCATTAGATTTCCCAAACACCTAGCTCGATAACACAATCAGGTCCTTGACATCTTCTTTGTATTCACTCATGTGTTGTGTCCTTGCCAATTTGGTGGCCACCTTTCTAGGCTTGTCCAATAAGTTGTCATTTATGTAACCCAAATTGTCATTGGAGTATCATCAAAGTATTTGATGGCCTTTTTCCTATCCACTGCTCCATACTCAAGATGAGCAGGGATGTTGAAAACCTTTTCAATCATTTCATGAATTAAATCCAAAACAATCTCTCCATTAGACCCCTTGATCTTCCAAGTCTTGTGGTTGTAGTGTTGGGCACATGTCAATACTAATTTTGGAGATAGATCAGTAACTAGGAAAGCAACAACCTACACCAATCTTGACTTAGAGAGAGACCTACCCAATGGATCCTTATCACCATCATTGTTGACCCTTCACTTAAACTCCTCCAAGTTGACATTTTCGAGGTCATTTTCTCTAACTTCATTGTATGGTGAAAACATCTTAGAGGGTGGATGATAACCTTTGTATTGGTATTTCATCTCCTCTAGATCCTTAGGTGGCATCCTTTCTACAAGCACAAGTACCACATATTACCATTTACAAATTCAAAGAAAGGAAACCCTACGAAATAAGACAAGTTAGATACCATAAACCTTTACATTTAAAAATTATGTCATGCCACAAATAAATTTATAAGGTTTTAAGGATCGACCTTCGAGCTTAATCCTTACCTTATACCATTAAAATGTTCATTTTAAAGTTAAACTTTCTCCGTAAGGTTATTTGGGTGTCGAGGATTAGGGATCCTCTTTACCCTCTTCATTGTTATCATTGGCATAGTGTAAACAATATTCCCATATTACAATGCCCAAAATGATTTCAAGAATCAAAGGGTGGAGTTTCATTTTTTAGCCTACCATTTAGTCTAGCATTGGTTAAGGAAAAATCCTAATGTTTGAAGTTTGATTTGCATTCTATTCTTCTAACTTGATCCTTTTGAAAAGAGATTTAATGAAGGCACACTTATTATTCTCACCATTTTGGTGAAATTAATTCCTCATATTGGTGGACATCGGAGGTCAGAGTTCCATCATACTCCCTACCTCTATAAGGAAGCATGTAAATAACACCCCAACAACTAAATCTCAAATGTATTTTAAGGAACATACAACTTAGATAATTGTTTCTTTATGTATAGTCGAGGATCGGGCATCGGGGATACCCTTTACCCTTTGAAAATTTATAAGACATGGGTGAGAGGTATTACCATTACCTTAAGTTTGAAAGTAATTTATCGAATTTTTTGAGTCAAAGGAAAATTCACAAGTTGGGGATCAAAGTTTTCTCTTTCCCCTTGCAAATATTTCTAGGTATGTAATAAAAGGAACTTTTAAAGTCCAAGACCCAAAATATCTTTTGAATATATGAAGAGTTAAGGCATAAAATTAAGTGGAAACCTAAGGAAGTCAAATGTTTGATGTCTAAAATGCAATTTTGGGAAGCAATAAGCCTTAGTTGAATATTAAATGTTTTGTTAGACATCAGGGATTGGGAATACTCCCTACCACTTCCACCTCTATAAGGAATGTAGTAAGAGGTATCCTTGAAGTCCCAGGTCTAAAAGTGTTGATTGGTTATTTTCTAAGGCATGATCGGTAGTCAGTGATTAGAATTTCCTCTTACTTTTGTAAATGTTTTCAAGTATGAACTAAGAGGAAGACATGAGGTATGAGGCTCAATGGTTGTTAATCTTGAATCATTCATCAAAAAACTAGAAAGAGACCTAAGGAAACCTTGAGGTTCAATGCCCAATTATGATGTCATAAACATCATCGATCGGTGCGCCAAAAGGACACTCGATCTAGTAGGACAAAACAACTGAAATTTGGCAAGAGCAAAAGAAAAATGTAAAAAAAAAGAAGAAACATGAATAGTATAATGTTAAAACTAGATCAAGGACAAAAGGAAAAGAAAAAGTAAAACCAATAGGAAACAAAGGATGAAGACTAAACAAATAGAAGCCCCAAACCCAAAAATGCAATCTCACACCATGTAAGCAAGTCAATTGAATAAACCAAAATATTGGAGCCATATGAATTAACCAACCTAGAATAGTATGAGAGGTAGATTTGGAGTTAGAGGATGAGAACTAGACAATCACCCAAGCATAACGATCAAAACATGAACTAGAAAATCAAAAATTCAAGCTTCAACGAGTAAAAAAGCGACATGAATAGACAACGAGATGCTCCACAAACATGAACTAGTCCAAAAAACCACCATACCTCCACAATGTGTGGAATCCAAAGTCTATACTTAATAGAAATGGTGGGCTCAATGGATGGAGAAAGTTACAGAGCTCGTGAAAATGAAAATGTTTGAATGGGTAGTCACAAAATGAA
>VDFB02271358.1:1221308018-1221321931 GCA_007258455.2 Sequoia sempervirens
AAAAGGAGTTGTACCAGATATGTTTTCATGTAGAATTGGGAGGTCTTCTTTACTGCCAAGAGTTGGCTGTGCAAATTGTCACTGATCATCTTTTCCTAGTGGAACTCGGCCTCACCTCGGATGATCTCTTCAATGAATTAGAACATCCATTTCTTAAATAATTTTGTAGTTGGTAGGCCCATCAATCTACTTAGGAGAGTAACCAAATCGTGATACTCTTTGAAGAAATCACTTCTGAATAGATTTTGAGGCACCTTGTTAGCGCTGCCCCTCTTGGTATTTAACCAATTTTGGTTGATTTTCCTTTTACATGTGAGGGGGTCTTGTTTCCACATTTTTTCAACAAATCCCTTCTCTATTTCCTCCATCTTATCAAATGTCAGGATCCAAAATGCTCTACCAATAAACTTGGCAGACAAGTCTTCCAATACTCTCCCATCCTTATCAATGGTTTTCTTGTTGGAGTGGTAGCACTCTTGGCAAGTCATGACCAGTTCTGGAGCTACAAGAGCAAGAGGGAAAATTTCTCCCTTTGCAATACCACTTGATTTAATCCTTCATGCATCCTCTGTGGTCGGGTTGAACATCACCCTCTGCTTGAACTCATCAATGTTTATGTGTCTAAGGTCTATGTTTGAGAATGTGTCCTAGGTGTCCATAGGTGAGCTTAGAGATAGTTTCCACCCCGTGGAACTGGTATTTCATTTGTTCCTTTTCCTCCTTTTCCCTTGGTGTTCTTGCATGCTTCTCTCCCTTATCAACCTTCTCAACGAGCTTTCATGATGATCCCTCAGTAGATTCCATAAATCCTGCACACACAGAGTGCAGTAAGTGTTTTTTCATATAAAGAGGAAAATATTAGTTAAATCCTACAAATCTAAGGTTAGATCCATTTACACATCTTTAAGAGATCATAAAATCCATCATCAATCACCTTTTGGAGCTCATTTGGGTTATTTGCACAAATGCGGGCCCAGGGGTGTGGGTTTCCCCTAGGTTTGTTTGGAGCAGCTAGGAGTAGGACGACACTGGGATAGTAGAGTTCTATAGATAGCCGCCTGTAGTGAAACTTCCATATGGCATGTTTGAAGGGAAAATTCCTTGTAGAATGATTGGGCACATGTGGAAATAGACCACAAGGTAATTGGAGTTGCTAGATTAGACTTTGATGCTCTTGTGGGTTTGAAGGGTGTAGGTGTCATGAGGTTGAAAGATCTTAACACTTGGCTATTAAGAAGCAATGTTCAGGAGATGGTGACCCGCATGCAAAAGTTTGTATTGCAGAACCTGTGGGCACTTCAGATGCTATGAGTCATTTCTTGGAGTTTCATTGATTTTGGAAGTGCAGAATTAAGTAATGGGACTATGCTAAGTGTTTTTTGTTAAGGCACAGCCTCGAAGGGACAATGGTCTGCATAGGTAGGCCCACAATGACCACATAGACTAAATTTTTCTCATTGGAAGACTTTGGAATTGGGTGAAGGGAAGACCATCTCATGGAGTCCGCAATGCGGGAGGACACGGGCACTCGGCTATAAGATGGCAGAAATGAAGTAAGGGCCATTTGTGTGTGGCCACCTACATAGGTTCACCCACTAGAATATTTTAGACTTGGTCAATTTTAACAAGTGTCAGGTCCAGTTAACTTACAAAAATAGAGCAGGTGGAGCCCGCATTGCGAGAAGATGTTAGGAGTCAGCAATAATTCAAATGGCGATAGGATGGTGGCTGATCGTAGGTGGAATCACACATGGGATTAATAAATTATTCATTTTCTCCAAGATTTTCAAACATTAATCAGGACACTGGGGGTGATGGTGCGGGCTACAGGGGTTAATCCGTCATATGAAGAATGATGAAAGCAAAGTAGGATTGTGCACAAAGGAAAATGTTCGATTTCAGCTGACACTAAGGGATTTGAATGTTGGGTGAATCACATGCTAAAGATTGTAGAGGGCTCAATGGGTGGACTAGGTTTGATTTATGAATATTTTCAATCATTTATGAAACCCTAGTTGTTAAAGAAATGTTTTAAAACACTCAACATTAAGCAACTAGGAACTTACCTTGAAATCGTAGAAGAATTTGAAGAAAACCCAATTTGAAATTGCTACAGAATCGCATGCGGGTGGGAGGTCTTCATTTCCTCTTCAAATTTCAAAAGTGTAGGGTGAAAATTATTGGTAGGGTTCCCCCCTTTTATAGGAAAAAAACATTAATGGCACCAATTTATTGTAGGTACGGAGGATAGTTGAGTTGGTGGGATTGCAAAAACTTGTGTTAGGTTGGACATCCCTCAAAGACTCGGGCGGCGGAAGCAGCTGTGGATCCCACCATGCGGGTGGATGCCTAGGTTTGGCTACTAGATAACATTGGAGAGATAATGACATTCTACATAGGGAGACTCACAAATGCGGGTCTGCGAGGCTTGGCATTCGTAGCGATGAAAGGCTAAGGGAAACCCGCAAGCCCAAATCCGTAAAGGAAAAAGACTTAGCAAATTTTGGGTAGGTGATTTTGGTCAATTGGGATTTGATGACTTCATTGTGTGTGATCAACTTAAGCTCATAAATAGGGACATGCAAAATGAGGAAAAAGCGAAGATGACTCGACGAAGGCGAAAAGGAAAGAGGGGTGCCCCGATCTAAATGGGGCATGTGTGTTGTAGAAACAATAGATACTTTTGAGGAATCCTTTGGGAATATCATTAATTTATTGAAGGAGTATAATGTCAACATTTTATCATCCATATCCTTCAACCTCACATTATCCAACAACAATCTTTCATTAGTCTACCCTCAATTTATCTATTGGGATCAACAAGGACCTTCGAGTATGGACATATTCCAAAATGATGAAGCCATAACTAAGTTCATGGGACTATGAGATGGAATTCTACCTAGGGGTCATAGATCTGGTTTCAATATATATCTTGAAAAAAAACATACTTTGGAGATAATTCCAAACCTTCCAATCACAAAAATGTAAGAACTCATGAAAAGACCCCCTAGTGAAAACTGTAATGCAAAAATTTTGAACCATAAATAAGTAAAAAATAAAGTTTGCATCCAAAGATGAAAACCTCTAAAAGGAACCTAAGGATGGAAATCTTGAGATTATCCCCATGTCCACAAATTAGGAGAGATCACCATTGCTTGTAGATAAATAGGAAGAAATCAACATTGGCATAATAAAAAATCTTAGAATCACTTATTTTGTAGCATCACTATTAGAATAGGAGAAGAATAAAGTTATGATATTATTTTACAAAAGAAAATTTAAATTTGTAGGGTCCTACATAGATATTCCAAGGTTATATCTTGATCTAGTTAATCATTTAACGATAGCTCTAGGGGTAAATATTGTAAAAAAAAGCTACAAAAAATGCATTCCCATACCACATTATTAGTCAAAGAAGAGCTATAAAAATTATTATATGTAGGAATCATCATACCAATTGATAATCTTGAGTGGATATCTAATCTTATACCTATTACCAAACTAATTTTCAGAATTCATATATGCACAGACTTCAAAGACCTCAACAAAGCATGTCTGAAATATTATTTTCCTTTGGGAAACATAGACATGATTTTAGACCTAACATCGAGGCATGAAATTTTATCTCTTATGGATGGAGTTTCAAGGTATAACTAGATTTGTGTAACCATAGAGGATCAACACAAAACAACTTTCACATGTCCATTTAAAACTTTTGCTAGAATGTTATGCCCTTTGGTCTTAAAATTTTAGGGGACCTATCAATGAGAAATGACCACAATATTTCATGATATGATGCATATATTCATGGAATATTATGTTGATGATATATTAGCTAAGTAAACTATGAGGGAAGATCATCTATAAGTACTTTCACAAATATTTTTTAGGCTTGAAAAATACAATGTCGGATTGAATCCAAAGTAGTGTGTCTTTAGGGTTACTCTAGGTAAACTACTCGGCTACATTGTTTCTCATACACGCATAAAGATTGATCTTGCAAAGGTAAAAGCTATAATTGATATTCCTTCACCAAAAACTCTCAAATGGTTGCATAGTTTAAAAGGTAAATTGTAGTATATCCATTGATTCATTGCTTAGTTAGTTGAGAAGTGTCATCCTTTTACACATCTATTGCACAAAGGTGTCACCTTCAAATGGGATGAGAACTATCAACAATATTTCTAGCTACTGAAGGATTACCTCACTTCTCCTCTAGTACTAATGCCACTAATTCAATGAAAACCATTATTGTTATACATTTTCACCATCACATCGACATTAGAATCTATACTTGTAAAACATGACTCTCCAGGAAAAGAAAGGGTCATATATTATATCAGCCACACCCTAATAGGATATGAGCTCAACTAAACTCCTACTAAACATGCATGTTTGGCATTTTTTCACTTCTCAAAATTTAATACATTACATGCTAATAAATCAAACCAAGCTCATTTCCAAGATTGATCTATTCAAGTAACTGTCAAGAAAAGTGGCACTCACAGGCACAATAGAAAAATAGGTAATAATCCTAAGTGAATTTGATGTCAAATATATAGACAAAAAATCTATCAAGGGACAAATGATTGTTGATTAGTTAACAGATGTACCCACAATTGCAAATCACCCATTGATATCTACTTTTATATATGAGAGAATATTCATTGTGATCCCTATTAGTGTTTTAATTTTCCCAACTAGATCTCAAAGTCAACCTAATGAAAATCCATTTTAGATGATCACTTTCTTAGAGGGGTTGGCCAACAAACAAGAAAAGTTGGATAAAAAATTTCCTCTACACTTCAAGCTCTATAAAACCTAGGAGGGTGATCCTACAATACTCACTTGAAATTTAGAGTGATCAAATGGATAATTAAGATCCACAATTTTACTGAATATTATTTATCAAATAGATATATGCTCATTTATGAAGCCAAGAATTACAAATAAACATATAAGTTAGCTAGATTCTTGAACTCTTATATATTCATTTATTGGAGAACATGGGAAATAAGATTAAGCAAATAAATTTTTGCTTGAAAGTGAATGGTTCATTTTATTTTCAATTAATCTGACCATGGAGTTGTATTAGAAAAAAATCCAGAGATTAGTGCCTTAACGTAAGGCACAAAGATAAGATGAATGCAACTGAAACTCATGTAAAATATTTTCCCAAAACATCATAAAGCTTTGTAATACTTCCTTACACTATTACACTTTAGAATTCATAACCAATTCTACTTACAACTCCTTGCATACATTCATACCATTCAACATTTCCATTAAAGCATTTTAATTCACTACTTGAGCAAAAGCTATACTAGAAACATCCATGCATAGGAAAGACTACGAAGATGAGTAAAATGATCCTTGATCAATTTTCATTCATAAATTGTATGGTGTATACATATATTGTACAATTGGCTAGAAAATATGCAGTTGTATATTCATAAACTGATGCTAGTATTGTTATACAACATTTGCAATTTACATACAATCTTCTTTTAAGATAATAACCTAAACTTCAAAGAAAAACTTTATTACAAAGTGCTTTTCAATACAAAATTCTTCAATATCCCATGCAAAAGGCATTCAATTCCCTTTTATAGAAACAAGGGAGAAAACAAACTTTAGGCCATTTGACACATGTCACATTTTCATTTGACATTCTATTACATAAAAAAACATGAGAACACCTACTCATGGAGAGAATATTCCATAAAAGACAAATCTAGTTGCATGTACAGTTGTGAATCCTTGTTTCCTCCAAGAGGTACTTATAGAAGGTTGTAACATACTTTACTAATTCAATATCCACCTTCTTTTAGTTCCAAAATTCCAAGAAATTCTAATTGTATAGATGTAGACAAAGTGATGCAAAGTGAGAAGGGAAGTACACCAATCTCAGATGGCAGAGGTTCTTTTATGAGTGCTTCTCTCAAATACTCTTATCAATACCCACCAAATCACTACCCCTCTATAAGGAAAAATCAAATCACCAAGGGTCTTTGGATCTCAGACTACTAAGGGACTTATAATTACTTGAAACATGCTCTAACAGACCACAATCAAAACACCATAACCATGATTAGCACTTAGGAAACCCCATGAGTTCTTTTCCCAACTAGTAGGCCTCTTTATCCCCAATTGCTTGTAGCACTTCCCGGTAGAACAATCCAATTAATTCTAACCCACAAACCTATATCTGGTGTAAACTACTATTTTTAGGAAAGCATAATATGCCTCTACAAGGCCTCAAAATCTTACTTCTTGACAGTGGATGGAAAAGCAACCATGGACCAAACTATTGCTATCCTCAAGAGGCCTAATTGAGTGTACTTGATTGGTTTTTAGTTACCTAGGATAACCCCTTCTCCCCAAAGCCTTGTTCCAAACTCCTACAGGCTACTTGCAACCATTTCAACTATTCCTAAGTGCCACCTTGAACAAAATCTCTCAAAACAAGCAAAACTCATACTTTTGCTTTACAAGCTAGGCCTGTCACATGAAGATGCCAGGCCTAGATCAGTTTGTAACCTCCTCCACATATTAGTCCATTCTCCAAAACCTTGAAAAGGTGAAAATAGACATAAAGGCCTTCCATCCCACAAGCAATTAGCAACTTTACACTGTGGGAGTGGAAGATAGAGGCATTTTTTGGCCAAACCCTAGTTTTGAGGGTTTCTTAACCTACTGCTGCTAAAATGAAGATATCTTCTCTTATAATCAATGAAAATTCACCAAACCACCTTCAAATGAAAAATGACACTCTCCTCTTTCCAACCATAATAGGGTTGAGCCCGTACAGATCATACAAAAGTCGTACCACATGTTTTAGCAGCAAATTACACACGGAATTTCTAGAAAAATAGCCACTTCTTTCATTAGAACTTCAAAAAAAATGATTCAACAACCATGCCTCGACCATGAGAGGCTTATTTCACTTCCAACAACCCTTCCCAACATCCTCCAATTGAAATTTGAATTAGGTGGACATTGGAAACTAACCTTTTTTCAATTAGACCCCTAATTGCCTAGTTAAGGCAATTGACTACTACTTCTCAAAAGCCCAATTGAAATGAGGCTTCAAAGGTGTACTCAAATGTATAAAAGACACCACAAAGACACCACAAAAACTAAAAATTTCAAGGAAACTCCCCTCAAGGACTTGGGTACATCAAGGCACTTTAATTCTTTAGTTTTCCTATATGAACCAAGCTTACATGGTGAGTAAGGAGACCTTGTTCTTACAACAAGACTTGACTTCAAATCTAAAACTTGTTACAAGACATGAAAGATGGTTCTTGGAACCTTATTACATCTCAACATTCTTGACAACAACCAAAGAAAACAATCAATACCTCCAAGAGGCATGAGGATCCCAAGGTGCTCCTGCACCATACACCCGGGGTGGAAGATATCTCAAGTACCACCTGAGATCAATTGTTGCAGAGTAGTACAATGCTTTTTTATATCCTCTTCACTCATCCAAGTTGCATCTTCAGGTGGAAGACCCTACCACTTAACAATATATTCATTATATACCTTTTTCCTTGTCCTTTTTACCTCTTTGGTGTCTAGGATGGCTTCAAGCTTCAAGGGTTCAGATGGTGGAAGGTCCTGCACCCAATCTTCATCAGCTTCCACACCTATACTTTCATCCAAAGAGCCCTTAAAGGGGTACAAGTTAGCCACATTAAAGATAGGAGAAATAGCCACTCCAGGAGGGAGTGCTATTTCATATGCATTTTGTCCAAACTTATGAAGTATTTTGCATGGTCCTATTTTCTTCATGTGAAGCTTTGTGTATTTTCCTTTAGGAAACCTCTCCTTCATCAAGTAGGAAAAAACCAAATCTCCCACCTTATATTGCACATTCCTTCTCTTCAAATCTTCCCTTTCTTTGTATTGACTTACACTCTTCTTGAGATTTTCCTTCACTTGATCATGAATAGACTTCATTGGCATAGCAAACTCTTCACCTTCAACACTTCTTTTCTCCATTCCTTTCAGATCTCTCAACTCAAAGATACCTCCAGAATTCATTCCATACACTACCTCAAAGGGACTTTTACCTATAGTCTTGTTGATAAAATCATTATATGCATACTCTGCTTGAGGCAACACTAAATCCCATTGCACACCATGTTCCTTTGTCAAACATCTCAAGAGATTACCAAGTGACCTATTAACCACCTTTGCTTGCCCATCTGTTTGAGGATGGTAGGCTGAACTATACTGCAAATTAGTCCCCAACTTTCTCCACAAGATCCTCCAAAAATGACCTATGAACTTAGAGTCCCTATCAGATAAAATACTCATAGGAATTCCATGCATTCTTACAATCTCTTTGAAAAACAGACCTGCAATGTTAGAGGCATCACTAGTGCATCTACAAGGAATAAAATGTGCCATTTTTCTGAATCTATCAACTACTACAAAGACACTATCCACTCCTCTTTGTGTCTTAGGTAGTCCTAAGACAAAATCCATGCTTATGCTCTCCCAGGGTCTATTTGGGATTGGTAAAGGTTGGTAAAGACCAGCATTGGAGGTAGTACCTTTTTCTCTTTGGCATATTGTGCAAGATTCCACAAACCTTCTCACATCCATTTGCATTTTGGGCCAAAAGTAAAGTCTTCTCACTTGCTCCAAGGTTTTTTCAAGCCCAAATTGTCCTCCAAGGCTTCCACTATGCTTTTCCTTGATTATATTCTCCCTCATAGAACACTTGGGAATGCACAATTGAGCCCCTTTAAACAAAAGACCATCTTTCAAAACATAATCAACATAATCACCATGAAAAGAATATAAAAATTGAGAACAAACATCAAAAGCTTTCTTGAAATCTTCATCTTCTTGATACATACCCTTAAGAGCCTCAATTCTCACACTTTGAAATTAGATTTCTTGAACCATCATGACCCTTCTACTAAGTGCATCTACAACTTTATTAGCCTACCCCTTCTTATGCTTTATGGAAAAAGTGTATGCTTGTAGGTATTCAACCCACTTCATGTTCCTTTGGTTCAATTTTTCTTGCCCATTCAAAAAACTAAGTGCATGATTATCAGTAAAAAAATAAACTCCCTTGGAAACAAGTAGTGCCTCCATTTCTTCAAGGCTTGGACCATAGCATATAGTTCAAGATCATAAGAAGAGTATTTTCTCTTTGCCTCATTTAGTTTTTCACTAAAAAATGCAACCGGTCTTCCTTCTTGACTTAAAACAACACCTATTGCCTCATTGATTGCATCACATTCTATGGTAAAAAACTTTATTAAAATTAGGAAGGGAAAGGATAGGCTACTGTGATACCTTTCTTTTCAAGTACTCATACCTTTCATTTGCTTCATTGGTCCAATTGAACTTACTCTTGTTTTCTCCTTTGATGGTATTGGCTCGTGCCCACAAAAGGATATGAAAGTCACAGTAAAACCTTTCCTAGGAATTGGACATTCCAACAGGTGACTTATATCTTTCTATAGACGTCCATTTTACTTGTCAAACTAGGGAACGTAGACTTTAAATGGCGCGGCAAAATATATGCACTAGGAACTAGTTTCGGTCAAATCTTAGCAGAAATAACACTGGAAAGAAATTCTATCTAAGCCATAGAACGGTAATGCAAAATTCTTTAACTCAACTATGATAGGAATCATAACAACTACGACTAAAACACAAAATTTGAACTGGCCTTATGCTGCAGGAACAGTCACAGGGATGGACTCTCTATGCTGTAGGAGCACTATAAGACTGAGTTTGTATGAAAACTTCAAAGATGAAAGCTAACTGAAGATCAACAGAAAATAACAACTAACTAACTAGCTACAGATACTTACTAAGTGGGCCCCCTTAGCAAGCATCTACTGATTACACAGATGCTAAACACAGAACTTCATCGAACTTTATTCATGAAAACAAAATGGTATACATTGCTTTGTTGATGTGGAAACTAACAACAAACTCTGTCTTTGATCATACAGATTCTGTTTCTCATTATCATACTGACTCTTACATGATATCTGTTGGTGGCTTCCAACTTACTAACTATCATCTCTTCTATCTATGCTCTCCTCTCTATCTCTCTCGCGCAGGAGGAGAACTTTATTTATAAACAGGAGAGTAACTAACTAACTAACCCTATCAAAGAAAGACGTGGAAGTAAAGTATATCCCCGAATCAAGGAACATACTTCATAATGAATTTATGCATTCAACCCAATTTGGAGAGAATCTAGCGCTCCACTCTTTCCAGATTGACTGTCATTAGAATTCTTTCCCATAGTTTCGGTCAAAGAGTCTTCGCCGGAGCTTCCTCGAAGTCGTGCAGGAAATGGACTTTACTGCAAGGCCGAGATCGGCTACGCTTGACTCGATCATTCTTCAACAACCTGCGAAACAGAAGGTAACATATGCGAAAGAAAAGGCGTATGGCACATACACGATATCTATTCATTAATCACACATTTTAAATCTACTTCATCATTCAAAAACTGTATACGATATACCAACCATTTCAGGGAGTCAACGGGCAATAAATGCAATCAAGTCAACACAATGAGCTACAGGAATATGAAAGTATTATGCTACAGGATATCCCCATAAAAGGTTTCAACAAAGTTTAAATAGTCATGAAATAACAAAAGTAAAGACATTAAAAGTTTATCATAACATCCAAATTATGAGCATATTTGAAGCTCATCACTGCCCCCTACTTAGCCCAATGCTGGTCCTCCAGCATTAACTTTTCTGGTGGTTTCTCTAAAGTCAGTGGCGGCTGCATGACTCTGGAATGGATGTCCAAACTTGTAATAGAATCCTCTGAAATCCTGACACCTTTCATATCTTTGGTCTTCTAATTCATTGTTAAGATTTGTAGCCTGGTTAGGATATAGGGGCCACATTAGCACAAGGGGGTCTGAATGTCAGTGGCAGCCACAGTTCAAATCTTGTTTGAAGTCTCAATTGAATATATCTGCTGGTTCGTTTGAGAGCTGCTGTAAAATTTAGGGGACCATGTGGTTCTGACTTTCTCAACCCAATAGTTAATCTCTCCCATCTTTTCTCACTTCTGGTATATGCTAATGTCCAAAACGAATATTGTTGTGCCTGGAATTCATCATATACTTGCTTTCTGATATCAAATATTTTCTCCCTGGCTGAAACATTATTAATACCATATGTTAGAGAAAACCAATCTTTCAACATTGCATGTGGGTTTGAACTTTGAGAGCGTAATGGGACAGGCTCTGTCTTCTCAGCTTCCTCATATGTTTCCCACTGGCGGCCATAATTCACCTCATTTGCTACCCATGACATAAATGCTCTCAAATGAATATCACCAATGTATAGAAGAGGATTCCATTCTGTTTCAAATGGTATTAAGAAGCCATGCAAATAGAATTCACACAGAGAATTCCTTAACTAGTTAGGGGCTGCTTGGTATGCTTCATAAAACTCTTTGGCAGTGTGAATTATAGGATCTTGGTTTCTGGAAATTCTCATCAATTGAAACCATAAAAACTGTTCTTTAAGGCACAGAGCATAAACTCTGGGTGGCAGTCTGCATTCCATAATTTGACCAGTTACTTTTAACATTTCATCCATTTTTGCTTTTAACTCAGCAATTTCTTGTTTCTGACTTTCAATTTCTTTTTTCAATTTCTTCTTTTCTACTTCCCATAGACTTTGTTGCATATCAGTCTGGGCTATGTGTTGAAAAGTCAGAGTTTGTAATGTAACTGTTTCCCAATTATCTTTAACATATTCCAGAAACTCAATTAAAAACGTCCTCTTATACACAACAATGGCTTTACAAATTGCAGGGTGAAATACAACTTCACTAGGCACATTCAATTGTTCAATCTGTTCTTGCTCTTGCTGCAAGATAAATTCTTCTTGTTGCTGTGGTGGAGAAGTCTGTGCTTCCTCCGAAAATTGCATAGCAGCAGCAGCCAAATCATCAAGATTTGGTAACCCTTGCTCATTATGCCCTGTTTCTTTTGTCTCAACTTGTTCCTCTTCAGGAACGAACGAACTCTGAGCAGCATTCTCAAACTCATTCTGAGAAACATTAAATTCAGATTCAACAAACCCTTCTGAAATTACAATCACCTCAGGTTGTAGTGAAGCAGGGGAGGTCTTAGAGTGTTTCCTTGTGGAAACCCTTCTTGGCACAGATGCGACTGCAGGAGGTGTTCCGGTAGCTTTTCTTTTTCTTGTTTGTTCAGAGGGCTCTGCCCTACCAAAGGATGACGGTGAACTAGTAATAGCAACAGGTGTTGCTGTAGGAGAAACGGCTGCAGGGGAAGGTGCTGCAGGAGAGGAGCATTGTCTTTTCTGAGAACGAGGGTCAGATTCAGGGTACCCTTCTGCCTTTGTTTTTCCTTTCTCTCTCCTAGTGGCAGACCTAGTTTGTACCCTAGTAGAGGATTCGGGTGCAAAAGCTGCAGGACTAGGTGCTACAGGAGTAAATGACCCTTGCCCTGTTCCACTAGTAGATGCAATTTCTTTCTTCTTTCTTTGAGGTTGTGGGGTAAGTACCCTAGGAGGTCGTGGTATTTGCAAACTCTTTTGGGCAACAAATTGTTGCCAGGAGAGAGGTGAGATGTCTCTCAAAGAGTGCTCAATCAGTAATTTAATAAGGCCATGATGAGTGACAGAATTGTCTTTCCCTTGTTGAGTTCCATGGGCACTTTGTTCTAAAAACTTTAACAAGAAATTTGAAACATTTATGACTAACCCATGCCTCATATGGCTTAATAATTTAAAATGATGAGAATGCAGGTAGGAAAAATGGCCTTCATAGGTAAAATACCTCATTATATAAGTGGCATACTCTGAATATGGAGGAGGCAGCGACACACGCTTGCATCCCTGCTTGGAGACTTCCAGAGGTCCATGGGCGTGGCTGGCCCTTGCGGTACAAGCCACGAAGAAAGTTTTCTCAGTGAACGGGAAGCCCGGTTACTCAGCAGTGTCTTCATTTGCAGCAACTGTGGAGCCCCATCACGGTGGCTTCCCTTGAAAAAGGTTCTCAGGAATTGTAGCGGCATATAATGAAATCATTAAGCTCAAAATAATTTAACCATCGGTAAGGAATGTGGTAAGGCGTTTTGCGGATTTTGCAGTAACAATTCATGAGCTACAGGCTCATGTTGCACCAACTGACCACCCATGTTTGCAGTTTTTCTTAGCTGAACTCAATTCCTTGCTGAAGATTCAAATTCTCCGTTTCCCCTTCTGCTCTGATTTTGCTTCTGTCATGCCATCACATTTCTTTCTTTTTTCAAAAATGAACTTTTTGAACAAGCAGTCTTAATCGTAGTTTACAAGAAAAACATGCATTAAAAAAGGACATGAGATCACATTTGGAAAGTACTAGAAAGGCATTAAAGAAAAGTCATTTATGCAGTTATAGCAGTGGCGAAAAGACAGGTTTTAAAATATGGATTACCCCGCCCCCTACTTAAAGTATGACATGTGTCCTCACATGTACTAAAGAACAGGTAGAGATTCAGGTAATAATAACTGGTACATGCATAGCAGTAAATGAATAGAATGAAATAAATCAAATATGCGATAAGAAAAGATATGGCGTTACCTTTAGTAATTGCACGTACGTGTGAAGAAAGATGACGGCGCTGCATGAATTGACAAGTTGGAAAGATATCTGAATTAAGGTTGATGTAGACGGATGAAGTGGATGGGTGACGTGGGCGGATGAAATGTACGAATGAAATGGATGGATGGGATGGATGGATGGAAGATAAAGAATTGAGATGGGGGTGATAAATGAAAATGGAGAAAAAAAAAGGGCTTCCTTAAAAAAAAAACCTTTATTATAGGCATGCTTTTTGAAAATTATGGGAACGATGCAGGAGAAAGGCCAGAGCCTTCGGCTGCAAG